>JABUQX010026038.1:0-17358 GCA_015478945.1 Trachelipus rathkii
ATGAGAAGAACGATGCTCTCACGGCTACTATCGTGAGGTACTTAGTGTTTCTTAGAACTTTATCAAGAAAGAGTTATTTTTATATAATGAATGAATAAATAATAATTTAAGCTAGAATTAAAGATAGAATAAATTTTAAAATTTTCCATCAAAAGATTTCATAAAATCACCCAGATGAAAATTAAAATTAAAAAGATTCTTACTATTTAAAGATTACTATTGATATTACTATTATGCCACGTAAAGGCTTAGATTCTAATATTAATAGAAGCTGATCAGGCTAATGTAATAGGCAATTAAAGCTAGAGTTATGGGCATAAGGCTGTTAATGAATTGTATGAAAGATTAGATTGCTGAGTGTAAATGATAAAAGAGTGCAGAGGTGTATTATATATAATATATATGTATGAAAATCATGATCAGTAGCGGTTAGAGCAGGACAATTTCAATGTTTAGAAATATTTAAAAATAAAAATTCTGAGTAATGAAAATAAAAATTCTAATATTAAAATATTAAAAAAAAAAACATGAACTTAAAAAATAATTCTAGAGTAATGTAGCATAAACGCATATCATATCGATGGGTCTATTTTTTTATTGAAAACAAAACAAAAATTTATTGTTAAAATTTTTTAGTTTTTATAGAGATTAATTTAATACAGAACTAAAAAAGAATAAAAATGGCAGGTTACATATAACGTTGATTAAGAAATAAATATTTGGTCGATTTTTATTTGAATTTTTTATTTAACAGAATAATGTGGTCCCTGGGGTTAAAAATTTAATGTTCCCCTATGAACGCATAGTATTAATAATAATCATAAGAAAATCAAGTGAAGATCATACCACAAATAAAAAAAATAAAGTTTTTTTGTAACTTAAATGTAAAGGAAATAAAAAGAATAAAAGAATAAAGAGTGTACCAATGTGTAAGTTTTTTATATTCTGGAAACTCTGTAAGACAGTGAACAAAAGTAAGAACTTAACATCTAAAAGATTTTAAGGTATAACCTTTACATATGGAAAAAAAATAAATATATCTTTGTGTTCCTCATTATGGAAATTATTTATGTTTGGATTCTCATTCAACTCATACACGAGAGTCTCGCAGATATAGCGCGCTCTCTTACTTGTAACTGATCTCTCACATTCACTTTTATATGTTGATGGATTTCCAATCTTTCTCAAATATAGATGTTTGGGTCCATAAAAACTAAGAGAGCTTATCATATGATTGAGTGGATTAGAATGTATCAGCTCGGTATAATTTCGCCTTCCCTTGTCTGGTTGAGTGAGGTGTAACTCAATTCTTCGTTAAGGCAATGTTTGCTGAAGATAGAATTGACATAATCTCGTTGTATTTATTATAATGGATATAACAAATTTTTAAATTCACAGGTTATCACTAAAGCACTGGATAGGTATCCCAGTTCAGTTATTCAAAGCTTCTCAACCAGCCTGAATTAATGCAAATTTTGAACGCTATAGATTATTGGATTCAGGAGAGATCTGTTAGAAGATAGTCGAAATTGCGTACGATCTCGTCTACTATAAAGTTATGTTCAGGACCTATGAGTCGGAATTATAGATTTGCACTCTATATATACTGTAAGTTGATATTTATCTAATCCGAGTGTATACAAAAATAGCACACTCGAAATTGAGAGTATTCTACCTTGAGTACTCTCACATAAAGTTTTCTGCATATAACTGTCTTTTATTGCTAGTTTTTGGATCATTAGTTTGAAGCCGACTGATATGATAATTTTCTATTTGGTAACTACTCTCGATATATTTATTTCTATTGTAGAGATACTCTTGAAATAATTTATTGAACTTCTTTTCATACTTACAGATGAATATCTTGTTCCATTTTAGGAGGAGGAAGAGTACATGAATTTTTATCTATTCATTATCATAGGAATATGCACACATAGAGTCGGTACGATTTATAATTAGGTTCTATTTCGAAGATATACTAGTAATTACAGTACCCATAAACACTTAGTCTAGATAGTCTTAAAATCCTGCATGCATAAGAATCTGCATCTCAGTTAGAGATACTCTTTTATATAAATAGGTCCTTACTATAAATTAAGTATTATTTGTATCTATACGTTTAAATGATCTCTAAATAAAAACATAGATAGTAGATAAAAATTGCATTGGCAAATAAAATTATTTATTAATCAATATTTATTAATTTTACATTACTATTTATTTATTTAATTAATTTATATATATTAGTTATTATTTATTTATATAGATTGTATATATATTTCTAATACATTTCACACAACGATTGAAGTTAACACGCATTTAGTCATTAGGGTCTGTAAAGTCCTGTCCATTACATTTATGACTCACTCTTATATGGGTTTTTCATATGGTAATTGTCTGCCTATTTTTGCTTTATTGCATGATGTAATTATTAAAAAAGAGAGATAATATTTTTTTTTATATACATAATGTTATTTAAATTTATTTACATTATATCTTATTTAATATTTATAGAGAGATCTTTAATATATTTCTTAAAAAATACATGAATTGTTATTGCTCTATAATACTTGAAACTTGGATAGAATTAAGTTTTTTCTATCTAAAAACTGAAAAAAGTTCGAATTATTTCCAATAATTCGACAGTCTTTGAGCATATGCGCACGCTTTTATATAATAGAGAATATAAATATTTCAATTTAAAAAATAAATCCCATTTAATTAATAAATAAATATAAAACATGTTGATTTAAATCAAACAATATATATATTTATTTATTTTACTACTTAACATTACAAGAAATTTGCATTTTTTTTTTATCATATACTAGTAAATATCATTTTCAGTTTAATAAATTTTTTCATCATTTTATAGTTTTAATTAGAGTCAAATAGAGATGACGTATTATTATATAAGAGTGAGGTAAATTGTGGTTTTACTTATTAACATGAAGGATTTGAGTTAAATTTAATTGTAGTGTAGAAGAGATAATTATAACAATAAATCATTACAAATAATCAATTGTCTAATAAATAGACCGTTGAATTCAGAATTAGTATATCAAGATGAATGTCCTTCACGTAGGATGTTTAGAAGTCTTCCATCAACGTCAAGGGAACATATTCCCGAGTGAGCTTGTAAATTTGTCCCCGATCACATTATTCTTAATATCAAAATCTCTTTTCTTTAAGATCAAGTACTCCAACACACTCCATAGATAAACACGCATATTCATTAAAAGTGTTTATATAGGCCTCTTGTATTAGGGAACATATTGTGAATTTTGAAACATCATTGGATATTGTTCTTTATTATCAACGTTCTATCTGCCTCCACTTCGTCACCTAATATTCTTATTTCGAGGACACCATCGTTCATTAGTCTTTTGATTTTGACAATCATCAATTTTGCCTTTTCAAATGAGTGACTTAGAAAAAGCTATTCAAGTCATTTTCTAAAATAAACCTAAAATAATTTTTATTAATATTTATCACTAAGAGTAAAATAATTATATTATTATACTATAATTATAGCGAAATAATATTATATATAGAATTTATATGATATTATTATAGATTGATATATTTCATAAAGACATGTAATATTTATTCTAGTATAACACAGTATGAATAATTATAAAAAGATTTACTTGTTCTATATTAAATATTATTATTAATATCTATATTATTATTTATATTATTCTATATCTATATATAATATTAGTATTTAAATTAGAAAGACTATTAATAGATTTTTTTTTTATTATTGCTAGTAGCAGATTTGATTTTATTAACTTTCTTCTATGTGTCTATAGTTTCCACATTACATTAGTAATTATGAAAAGAAAAAGTTAAAACATCTTTTTATAGGCTTCATTTTTTATTTTAGACTGTCTCTCCATATATCTTTGTTTATAGTTCAGTAGACACATATTGATAAAGTTTGTCTGGTTCGCAAACTCACACTATAAACAATTTTAGTTCTGTCCATTGAACTATATCCTTTGATTTGTGAGGAGATTAGAGTTGTTGAAGATAATAGCGAATGAGTTAAAATTTGAAAACTCTTTATATTTTGTTATATTAAAGTTATTATTAGAGAAAGTATAGGCGTAGGTAGAAAGTTATTGACACAAATGAATTGTTCAAATGATCGCTATCTTTCACACTCAATATCACCACGGGAGGAAGAACATATGTTTGATCACCGAGACATTACTTTTAAAATTGTGTTACTACAACAAGAATATTTAGGGCAGACGATCAAAAATAAAGGCCTATGAGAAGAGTCTTTTACTCTCGGTTCTTCTTCTTATTCTTCTATGGGGCAACTAGACACAGAAGAAAGTAAAACTTTAGAAAAAAATCTATTAATTGAATAATCATTATATATTATTGCAATAAAATAATAGATTAATAATTATTAGTACTTTAATTAGGAATTTAATTTTCTTTATTGAAATTGATTTGATTACTAAAATACTTTAGAAAAATATAGATTTCTTAATTTTTTCGTATAGTCCTAGATAATTCTCTTGTATAAAATAATTATGGATTTTGACTCATTAGAAAATGTTTACTTAATTTTACTGCTCAGAATTGGTTAATCATTTGTAAATATGGTTTGATTGAATAATAATTGTAGAGTCCACTTTACTGAGATTGCTGGCTTGTATGGTTATAGTCTATCAACAAGCATATGAATTGAGGACCTTAATGAAACGGTTTGCGATTGTCGTTGAATGAATATAATAGTATTATAATATTGATGGATTAAATATTGTGAAAAGATATATGAGCTAGATTGTAAAGGAAAGAACTTATCAGCCAGAAATGAGTAAGGTACGCTTCGGATAGAATACTGTGAAGATATATCGAGACGTTATCGTCTGTAAGCACTTTCTTGCATCTATGCAGATTGTTCTAGACATTTAATTTCCTCATCCTTGGTACTTGTCATAACCTCTTTTGTACTTTCTTCTATAATATAACTTTTTCCTTCGCGCAAAATTTTACCTTCGCACGGTAAGTCCTAATAAATTACCATACGACTGTTCCTCATCTTTACGTAATGAGCTTTGTATACCTAGACTTTGTACTATTTTTTGACTATTTGCTTATTATCTCGGGTTTATAAACACACAAGCCAAACCTGATGATATTTTGAAATTAGTTCTTTGAAAAATCAATCATAATTTATATAGCGAGATGCGCAACGATATTAGTATTGGAATATATCATATGAATTAATACTTGTATCCATGTGTGTTATTAATATCTACAAGAAATTTTAAGATTACCCTAGAAAGTCAATCTAACTGATGCAGTAGATCAAATTGATAGTAAAGCTTTCGAAGGGCGCGTTGGATCAAATGTTTCGCAGATGTTACAAGGCGTAAGTCCTAATCTAAATATAATCCTACAATTAATAAGCGTACACGAGACACTAGCTATAATAAGTAACGAGCGCACAAAGCCGAGTGAAGATTTCAGAGTTGACTGATAGTCAACTATTCTACTTCCATGTAAATTTTTGACATAAATCATCTCTGCGACAGAGTGCAACCACGTTTGCCAACATGGTGTGGTTCCTATTTTCATCTGACATCCCTCTCTTCTTTGGGAACACTAGCTGCACTTCAAAATAGGTTCTAATATGTCTTACGCTATCGCATTGCCTGATTTTTCTCGGATAGTATTCTCATAGGATTTTATGAAGCATTATAATGCTTAATTTGGATTGGAGATCCTTCGTTCTTGAGAATACCCCTCACCATTCCTGGTCCACAGTGTCCGAACCACTCAAGTAAGGATTCACCATAATAGACGCGTACTTCAATAAGTTACAACATTGTTAGAAATTCCGGACCAACATCAAGAGACTATATATTTATAGAACTCATCAGGTCTATTGGCCATTTGGGGGAAGGAAATGGGACTGAACTATCCAGCGGATTAATACTGACTTTGTGTTAGAAGACACTCATGAATAATGATTTGTATCTTATACAGGCTATATATTGATAATTATGTCAACCTTTCCTGTATTAATAATAATATGTTTTCAAAAGTTGAAAAGTCTCCATTTACTTTAATATCCTTTAGATGTAAGTTTTTCTCTTTAATATTTGTTTGTTTTTGAGCCGCAGTTTCTTCAGAATATAAAAACTTTAACCACATGGGTACCATTCTTACTTTATTTCTTTTTTTCCTTTTCATCCTCTTTTTAAACTTCATTTTTATAGTTACAAAAACTTCTATTTTTTCTGAGGTGCATATGGTTCTGCAATTTTTAATTCATGATTTTTATTATTTTAACAAGCTATGCTGTATCTATATTTCGGCATAACATTCTTTTTAATTTTAACTATTTAATTTTAACCTCTCTCAGGGATACACATTATATTCATGGCTATAAACTTAAAGAAATTCAAAGTAAACAAATACAAATAATATATTCTCATTGTGACTTTAAATTCAGTAATAGCAATTGACTAATATCTATTAAATTGAATATAACTGTTTTTTAGCTGTAGGATGGTTTTTATTCAATGATTAAATATATTTAAGAAACTTTCTCATACTGATAACTCCATTGAGTTAACGTTGTCGGACAATTTGTATACTTCAAATTACCTCCCTGATTAAGAAGAGATTTTCTATTAAAATTTTAGTTTGTAATTGAAATATTTAAAAAATAAAAAAAAGTAAACAAAAGTTATAGACGTTAAAACTTCAAAATTAAAAATGAAAAATAAACATTAAAACAGTAAAACTTTAAACTTTAAATTTAAAATTTAATTGAACATTTTCTAATGGAGCCATTCAAAATTGAATGCTAATTTTTCAGAGAAAAATCTTTGTCTAAAAGACCACACAAATCTCTTAGCTGAGGTAAGGTCGTGTGATAAATGGTGTTGGGCTCAGGAAATATATCTATGATATGAATAAGAATAATTTAAATAAATACCATTAAATATATATAGCATAAAATATTTTCAAATACCAATCAAAATTAAAATATAATAATTCTTTGAAAAAACAATCAAAAAACAAAAAATAAAATTAATAGTATGATCTTCTAACCAATGTATGTTACCGTGGTGAACATTCTATCGCTGTAAATCTTCTCTATTGAGAAGCCTCAGTGGTGACATCTAAAGATATCGTCGTCTTATATTACACTCTTCCTCGCCATGCTAGAGTAGCCAAACGAAAACTGGTAATGATATACCAAAAAACAATTAAAGAAGAGAGAGAGCGATCTGTATAATATATAAACCTATGTCTGATAAATAGCAAAAATCGTGTATACCTTAGTTAGCTGTTGCGCGCGCAGATAAAATTTAACTAACTTTTTAATTAGCTATTTTCAACTTATTGAGATGTATACACCGTATTCTTCTCACAATATATCCCTTCATTATAATACTACAGGTGAGATAGCAAAATGAATAGAGGCTAAACAACAATCAGCTTAATCTTACAGTCTCTGTCGATAAGTCACGAGATCAGCGAGGAGTGTGATAAACGCAATCATTGGTAAATAATTCTATCAAAACAGCAAGGGGTGCAGATGTGGTCCACAGACCTTGTACACTCAGGCAAAGCAGAAAAAATCAAGTTTTCAATAGCTTGCAAATATACAAATTCAATATAATACATTTTCAATACTCAATATTTTTGACAAGTAGTTCTATGTGACCGAACGTAAACTCGGCCGCAGACTGTGATTTTCCATTACAATATCTTTGACATCGTATGTTCCTATACTTCTTCAATTGATGCTTTAGCTTTAATAATTTAATATAAAATTCTGGGATTCTTTTTCCCATACGTCGTGGTAGCTGGAATTATGTTGAGACCAAAAACACATTAATCAACACATTTCACAGAGTGTCACAATTAAATGTTAAATAGTTACATCATATAATTATACAAAATACAACTATAAATCTATCATAATGTATATATTACTACAAGAGAGGCACACACTCTATAGAAAAATTTCAACAAAAAACCCACCTAATCATAGACTACGTTTACCACTAATTATTTCCTGTAAGTTCTACATTCGTAACACGCAATAAGTCACTAATAATCATGAGGAGTTTATCAGAGCAAGATGATAATGACCCCTCATTTATATCATTAACACGTTTCTCCTAACACACAAAATACATCCCTTTGTCAGACTTACTTTAGAGTTAGTAATATAGAGAATATTCACATAGATGAGCTTAGAATGAGTATAACGGTATCATATCTAAATAAACTCGCGGTTGAGTCAGTTTACCACATTGGACTACATAATACATATTTCGAGGGCGCTGTTCATCTTTCTCATTTAATCGGACTGTAGCCAGCTAAAGCCCTTAAAATCTTCAACCACATTTTCTTAGCAAATTTCTTCACATTTGAAACATTTTCTAATGTTGTCTCTCGTACCAAGATTATGTACAACACAACATCTTGTACATAGAGTAAAGTAGTTCTGCTAATTTATGTCCTTATACCTCTACTACGCGATACATAACATCTAAATATACTTGAATATTCACTAGTGATCTCATGATTATTTCTACTTAACGAGTGTTCTTCAAATCTGGGAACACACCTGACTCTACTATCATTAACCAATTCCTAGTGATCAAAACAGTTGTGACAAACAAATCTACAATGTCTACTGACTCTCTCACGGAATACAGCGAATATTTCCGAGACTGGCATGAGATGTGCTGAACCATCTCGTCGACAAGGTCATTCACAGTTTCGTACCTCTGACACGAATATCTTTTCCGAATAAAATTTGGAGGTCTATAGACTTGTTCTTCGTAAATTAAGAAAAGAACATGGGTAAACAAGGAAACTAGACCCTGAATAGAATACAGCATCTGTTTCTTATCCTAGATCAAGGGATTACTGCTATGTGCATTGTTATCAAATTTTATCATAGGTTTCTCTCGTATGCCCTCTGCTGCAAGCCATTCCCGATCCGCGGAGATAGTATCCTTATGTTCTATAATACAGACTTTGCTACTTTTGAACGAGGATTGCTTCATACCTTCCATCAATTGATACGCAGAAATGCCCGCACCAACTTCTTCTAGCGTTACGCACACATAGTCTATAAAACTTCCATCTATTACTGCTATAAAAGATTATACACGATTACACTCAAGAAATTAGTTAAATATAAATTCTCGATATATCTACAGCGGCTATGACACACCTATGTAAAGTTATTAAGTGAAAAGTCATATCACTAAATTAAAATACCAATTGAATTAAAATACACAAGTTCTCATGGTGCATCTTGCATACCCTACACCTATATTATTCTATATAAGTTTTGTACGAATATATAGTGGTGAACAAAAAAATTTAAAAGCGTCATATAGTATAAGGACCTTACACAAAAAATATTAATTTTATATGTAATAATAATTATTAAACATCACTATAATATACAATTAGTAGCAGAACATAATAAAATTCGACATCTTTATCTTATAAAGAGTTTTCTTATTGTATCAAGATTTAACATTTTAATGCAATAGTATAGCAAAATGAACTAGCTTTTACTGACTTATCACCTATAAATGTGATCTCTTAATAGATTATTGAAATCGAGACCTCTGTGCAGAAATCTTAGCGTTATTCTTGGAGATTAAGCTGGTGGAACACTATGAGACTGGTGAATTTACTGCAATTATTTCATGGAGTGCTGATGTAAGATCCATCCTTCGGATCAGAGATGTATTGAAACTGTACTCGTCTAAAGTGATAGTACTTATCTATCGATTTAGTAATATATACTGGGTTTCGGTTCTATATATAAATCGCTTTTCTTTTACCTCTAGTTCTTCGAATAGGTTCTCTTAATCTAGAGGTCGTAGATAGCTGGAGAATGCTACAATGACTTGTTACCAAACAATTACTTGGTAACATTCACTGTTCTTATACCGAATAGGGGTTCATATTATGTTACCAATGTAGCTATGTTAATTTTAATATTGATAACTTTTCCTAGTGTTGGTCATAGCTACGGTTCATAATATTCTCTACAGTCCGGAGTGTGTCACCCTTCCTAATAGAAATGCGATCTTCGTTATATATTTCTGTTGTATTTAGGTGTTCTCTAAAAAAATTTAACGTCATAGATCCTTTCATACAATACATCCATTAATCTTTAACTTTTCATAATTATTAGTAATTATTTGTTATTCACTTTCTAAAGTTAAACATTAATTCTGTCATTTGTTAGAATTATAATATTATATGTCGGTTTCCTACATTAAAATTTCCTCTCGTTATCACTCAGCGAGTCTAGCTACTTTAAAGTTATCAATACATGACATCTATAATCTGCCTGTGGTGGCATTCTAAAAATGTATAATATTCAAAAGTCACATGTACCAGGGTAGCCTTTAATTCCACGAATAGGACCCTACCATTTCGGAAATCAGTTATAGGAGATAGGTTGATTGAGTGGATTATTCTAATAGTAACATATAACCAATCCACTATCTTGTATTGGATCTACTATTTGCCATTTTTGACTGGCTACTGAGTTTGAAATACTAACTGTAATCTTCATTTTCTAAATGTACTGTATAATATCACTGCTTGCCTCTCTAAATTTCTTAATCCTTTGAGAGCGAGCAATTGCTATCTTACGATCACTCTTTGAGACTTAGAGATTTAATGCATATTTTTAAACGTTCAGATGTTTATAAAAATATCTGACGCGCAACGCTTAGTGTAAATCCATAAGCAGAAAATGTGGAGTCTTCCTAAGCTACCACAGCTACAGGAGAGAGAATTATAATTATTTATAGCTGACTCTTGGCCAAAGGTTAAATATGGTTCCCCATCGCTCATGTATCTTTTAAGTACACATATCAGAAGTTCGCAATCAGGAACATTTATAAAACCATCTGCGTTCAGTGTGTTGTTCGACCAAGAACCATTGCATGACTTGCGTGGTAGCTACTTATATCACTTTATATTAAACTTAAACTTCCCTGCATAATTGCATATCAACCATATTATCAATGATTATTCCTACAAATTCCAGATGCTTTAATCAAAAGAGAACATCGTAATCTGACACACGGTGTGGACATAACTAGACTTCCTACAATAATAACATCTACAATCTGTAATCAACTTTATCTCACATCGGTCTTCAAAGCTGCAATTCTACAATCATAATAGATCTTTTACAGATCGAGTAAAATTGTTCTATATTAAGTACCACTTCCGAGATGAAGTGGTTAATAAAACCCATAGATGCCATAGCAGGTCAGTATTTGGATGGTGCCGCTAAATGACAATGTATTTATGTTGCCAGTAACTTGTATGTTTATTGGTGAGCCCCTAAAAGAACCCTATTCGCTTCTGACACGATGACAGCTTTTATAAAAATCTTCGCGCTACTTCTAATATTTGAAAATGATCCCCCTCCTTAGTTTTTCCTAGAGTTCTTTCTGACCCACTATGACCTTGTATTGAGTGAGTCATATCAATGCTATATCAACAAGATTGGAACGCATATTTTTAACTTTTCTTTTATTTTATATAAATCATATCTCTTTAAAGAATTCAAACCCTTTATCTGACTCTTTCCTTTTTAGTTCTTGACATGAGCAAAATACGAAGGGCTTCAATTCCAACTCGCCTTCTGATTCTCTTGAAAGTTAAGCGTACGTATTCTAGTGTTAATATTCATCTGTTTACCTATAAATCTTTAATATTATATTAAACTACCTTTACTGTTCATTCACTTATTATTGGAGTCTTATTATCTAACTTTAAAATATTTATTCTCTAGATGGTGCTCTACAATTGAACTAGGGATAGTCGTTCTTGTCTCTTCCTTCGCGCGACTCTCTTGCGAGCCAATTAACTTATCACCTGTACAAGTATGGAGGTTGGACCAAGAATCTGCAACGAGTCACGTAATTACGTCATTTATAGATTTCTAATTTAATTCTTTGTGCTCTAGTATCTTTTTATATAAGTTAAGCTATGAATAGTGTAATCAGACGTATAATCTTCTAGAGCGAATATTCGCTCAGCGCCGCGAATGACAAATTCACTTTTTAATCTTAATACCATAATACAGGGTAAACTAACTCACACAACGCAAAGATGATTCCCAAACATCCCATCTCCGTAGGGGCGTAATCTGCCGAGCGAGGCGACTTCTGCGACAGATGTGCTGGCGCGTACCAATAGCTAATATGGTAATCCTCTTCCCCCATTCTTGCAGTAAATACTGCACCTGAGTCCGCGATGGAGCGTTGGTCACATACTATAGCCGGGAATCTGTTGAGGTTAAAATTCTGATATAGGAGCAGGAGCGGGTGCTAAACAGCAAGTCTTTAGTTTACTTAATGATTTGTCTGTTCCCCTCCTCCAAACGAACTCACTGTTTTTCTTGAGTAGTTGTAGTGGTTCGGCGGTACTTGAAAAGGTCGGAAGAATCAGTATTTATCAGAAAGAACCCTAACCGACGTACCTCTGTAGCCATACCGCGATGCAGCTGCTGGCGCTATAACCTCGCGCACTTAAATTTCAAGCTAATCTCGAGGGTCTAGTCAGAGAAACCTGACTGACCAATAAATCAGTATCCTAAAAAGACAATTTGCTTATACTAAGAAAAAAAATGGACCATTTATGCCAAAAATTTAACCTTTGAAGATGTCTTTCCTTCAGTTGTCTCTCACACAAACTCTGATAGACCGTAGTAGGTAAATGCAGAAAATACAATTCTTTGAGAAAATATAATTCATCACATGTATAGAGAGGACAATCTGCCTAGCAAACCACATACACACGAGGAGGCCATTACACTACGAGAACACTGCCGGCGATGGTTCAGGCCATCTGGTAATACTCACGGGGCTGCCAAGCTCCTCTCCTGGTTCTAATCATAGTTGAGGGGCGACTAATCTCCAACCAATCTGGTAAAAGCCATCGAGAACGTCGACACATGAGAAGATGCTAGCTCTCCCTAATGAGTTCACAGTCGTCCGAGAAGGTATAATATGCGGCCCTATAGACCACTTATATCTCCGAAATCGAGCACAAATACGGATCGTGCCTCCAACTTCTTGGTACACTACAATGACTACTGGGTAGAACACTGCCGTTCAATCAAGGCTTCCCCACTGTCCTCTGTCCAAGTATTTATATACGTTCACGAAAGATTCGGTTGCTGATACTGTGATGAACAGGACCCTTGGCTTTCTCATCAGTTCATAAATTGATATTGGGAACGCCGAATGGGGTCACTGCCATCCCACAACGTCTCGTTTTCTGAGAAAATTCAATAAGTTCAAGTTCCTCAGGTCGTTGTACACACTCGAACTCACTTTCTTCTCTAGCTTCGTTCAATACTCCTTAATCCATACACAATTCTCTTTCTGATAACCCTTTCGCATTTGTGTGTACATATCCACTTTATAATCTTTCCTCGACTACATGAGCATACGCTGTGAGTGTTATCTGCTTCATAGGTATTTGGCGTGTTGCATTGACTCTTCTATTTCTGTAGTGATTCTCTCAGACTGAAGGCTGTTGTTATGGCTGCAGCCCTTTATTATTTCAATAGGGTGGCATAATAATAATCATCTCTATAATTAAAAAACTTTAAATCACATTATGAGAAAGATATACTGGTCCGTACAAAGAATGCTGCTGCTGAGATTCGCACGCACCCGAATCGTAAAAGTCACGCAGTGGGGACTCAGACTCTAGTAATTACCAAGATGTAGCCATGTTTCAGTAAGTTCGTTTTCATCCTTCACAATATTTTTAGCTTATACTAGAGAGAATGATAATTTATTATATAAAGTTAAAATTCTGTATATATATTAAGTTTATACACTATAAACACATATGTAAATCTGTATCAATCTAATATTAATGGATTATGTTTCCACCGATCTATCTTCCACGATAGTGATTATACTAAGGTTCTTACCAGAGGATTAAATATTAACCAAAAAAAAATCATGATTTCTTATTTAAATATTTTTTATTTCACTTATGTATGTCATTCATTGTTGTGAGAATCTAGTTTTAAAGAGAGTGTGTGCTAAACACAGTCACTGCTCTGTGAAGGTCCTTTAAGCGCGGCGCACCTGATTGCAGAGAGTGACGTAGTACGACTCAATTGACGCACCATGGTATATAAGAGTATGAGATATATATTATATATACCGTATATATATAAGTATAATATATGTAGTATATATATAAAACACTATATATATATTATTATATACTATAGTAATATATATAGTATTATATATATATATATTATATAATCATTATTATAATTATCAATACTCTAAGTATAATAATCTATAATATATATATATAAGTATATATATTATATTACATATATGATTATAATATTAATATATAATATTATATATAATATAATTTATATATATATTATATATAAGTATTGTATATATATATATTTATACTATAGTAATATATATATATATATATATATAATTATAATAATATATCTAATATATATATATATATATATAACTATAATATTATATATTAAACGTAAATATTATATATATATATATATATATATATATATATATATATATTATATATATATATATATATATATATATATATATATAATTATATATATAGTATATATTAATATATATATATATATATATATATTATATTGTATATAAATATATATATATATATATATTATATATTATATATATAATATATATGATATAATATAATATTATAAATATATAATAATATATATATATATAATATATATATATATAATATATAATTATATATATATATATTATATATATATAATCATATAGTTTTGGTGTTATCTTCACAAGATATAAACTTTTTTATTACTTAAGGTTTTGTCATAAAATAAAAAAATTCTTAGATTAATTTATGTTAACTTTAAACATTTTTAAATATTTTTTAAGTGGTTGTAAATTTTAAATTTTTTTTTAAGGAACTCATTCTTTTACAAGAGGACCAGAACACGCCAGACGACTGTTTAGGATAGAGAGTATCACAGGCTCTCCTTTTTGCCAGTGGTTTCACTTGCCTTTTCTAGGTGGAAAGCCGAAAGGGAGGCCAATAGTTGCCCTGTTGTTTGGTGTGTCCGCTCTTCAGAGAAAAAAACGAAAAAAAAAAAAAAAAAAAAGAGTACTTTCGACAAAGTGATTTTGTTTTATCTTCGATTTCGTGATTGCCCCAGTAAAAGAAAGAAACACTGCAATTTTTGCTGTTTAAAATGTCCGCGAGCGTTTCAAAAAGACATAAAATATTGTGAATTTGCAATCTTAAAAATAACAGGCGTTAATATCGAAATGTGTTTATAAAGATTTATTAATGCATCAGGTAAATTTAGTTAGAATCCTCGTTCCCGATTTCATGAAAAACTTAAACTTGAAATGTTAAATATATCTGGTAAGAAAGAAAATCGTAAAATGAAATCAAGAATAAACTTACCAGTAAAAAAATTAACTCGGAAACGCCCAACTTCAACCATATTCGGCTTAATTAATAATGGCTTCGGTATTTAACTTTTTCCTCGGATCTTCTTGAAAAGAATCCATATTGTCAAAACAAGCTCTAACAAGTTCTAACAAAGGTGGAAGCTAAAAAGGCTTCTTGAGGGTTGTGTATTCTGGGGCATGAACGCTCAGACACAACTTTTAACGATATTTCCCTCAATAGTCTGTTGCTGGCGGCTCGTGGCTGGGGTAAAGTAAATCAAAAAAAGAATAATAGTTTGTCCCTGTAGTTTACGCATGCATTGCAGTATTGCGCTGAGGGGGTCCTTTCTAACACTTGCTCTTCTGAATGAGGTTTATTGTTTTTCGACGTTATCAAACACTCTTGCTCTCTTACCACTACCTCTCGCCAAAAGATCTCTCTATTCTTATTATCTTGGTCGCTTTTAAAAATGGACACATGTTGAACCTAGAACTGTTCTAATCTTAAACCTTGAGAATTAGAGCTCAGGAACCAGCCCTTGCATTTAACATTCCAGTCATTTCTTCGAGCTTCATTCTCACAAATTGGACTGAACTCTCTCTCTCTCTCTCGTCTCCTCTCTCTCTCTCCTCCTCTCTCTCATCTTCCTCCTCTCTCTCTCTCTCTCTCTCTCTCCCGGTGGTTTTCATCTCTCTCTCTCTCCTCCTTTTTCTCTTATGCTCATTTGGAGTGTATCCCTCTCTCTCTCTCCTCTCTCTGCGTCTCGTCTCCTCTTCTCTCATCTCTCTCTCTCCCCTCTCTCTCTCTCATCTCACCGAGGTTTTTCATCTCTCTCTCTCTCTCTCTCTCCATCTCTCTCTCTCTTCTCTCGGTCCTCTCTCTCTCTCTCTCTCTCCTTCTCTCGTCTCATCTCTCTCCACGTTGTTTTCACATCCATATCTCCTCTTCTCGGGGTCTCTCGTCTTCGTCTCTCGTCTGCTCTCGTCTTCTCTCTCCTCTCTCTTCTCCTCTCTCTCCTCAGTCTCATCTCTCGGCTCCGCGACCACGCCCTCTTCGTCTGCCTCGTGATCCAGCCCTCCTCTCCTTCCCTCTCTCTCTCTCCTTCCTCGTTCGCTTTTCCAACTTTAAGTCAATACAGGATAGATAGATTAACCCACGGTCGTGCGAACCCAGCTCGTGCCATTTACATATATATTATGTATATATATATATATATACGTATATATAGTATAATATATATATATATATATATAGTATTATATATATAATATGATATATAATAGTATTATATAATATATATTATATAGATATAGATATATACATATATATTAATAATTATAATTATATCTTATATATAATATAAATTTTTATTATATACTAGTATATATAAATATAATTATATATAATATATATACTATATAGTAATTATTATATATATATATACTATAATAATATATATTATAATATATATATTAATACTATATATAGACAAGGGCATTCTTGTAGTATGTTCTTGTGGGTATACGAAATATGGAGACATATGGAGTTTTAAACAATGTTTTTGGTTGTAGGTCGACAATTTTTTGTGGCGAAACCGATAAAATCTTGTTTGGGTGGAAATCGCTGCAGAATTCATTTTATTTTTACCGATATATACTAAGAGATTGAAAGCCGCAGAATTTTTAAAATTGTGGAGTTCGAGTCCGTGTCTGTGAGACCTCGGGCTGCCGTTTCACGATGAGGAGGAATCTGAGATGTCGGAGTCGAGCTCGGAGTCGGAGGCTCGTGCCGTAGCCGCGGGCCGTAAGCCGTAGCGTAGGCCTTGGTATTTTA
>JABUQX010026039.1:0-2500 GCA_015478945.1 Trachelipus rathkii
GAGAGAGAGAGTAGAGAGAGAGAGAGAGAGAGAGAGAGAGAGAGAGAGAGAGAGAAGAGAGAGAGACGAGGAGAGAGAGAGAGAAACCCGTTTCCTAGAAGCTCAAACGTAAGATGAAACACACTGAAGACGAGATCAAACTTCAACCTTTATGTGACAACGTTCGACACTATTGTCTGTCATCTTCTTAAGGTCTTGAATAATCAGTGAGATGTGAAATATATTACGAGACTCGAATTGAAATTGAGGGACCGGGCCAAAACATGCGGTTGGTTACTGAATAAATATCGTCACTAGTTAAGTTGGTTTTCACAAAAGTAAAATATTGCTGGATCGATATATATTAAGAATTTTGTAGAACGTGATAAAACAAACATTTTCACTAAGAGGAACAAGTTATATTAAATACAATTGCGTGGTGGAATCGTTGATGCATAGAGATGATTTATATATGTTAATGTATAACGATTCAAGAATTGAAAAGAGGAGATAGATGCAATGACTTCGAATTGATCAAATTTCAGAGGAGAGGAGCAGGGTTCGGACTCAACTCTTAATAGGAGAAAATACTTTACGGATAAGGTGTACAAGGTTCTGTGACTAAATTCCCACATGTCTCGGGAAAGGGAGAAGTCCTAGAAGTCGTAGATCAATAAACTCATTTACCGAGGACAGTAAGCTTATCCGTAAACAAACTCCGACTCGAACAGTGCTTGGAAGCTGATCTTGTATCCGAGAACAGAACTGATCTTTAGTGAATTGGCTATAGGTCATATTGAAATGTATATAATGAGAGAACATACAACTGAGAGAAATTTCCATTTCCAGTGAAACAGAAGCACGACCTATGAAAGTAAATTTTAAATAGAACCAAATTTTTTTAATACATTGGGGGTCTACTGACTGGATAGTTTAAGAATCAATTCCAAAGGGGTAGTTAAATTATCAAAATATTTACCTATAGAAACTGGAATGTGTTGATATAGTTACAAACTAGACAGCCTGTTCATCGTCTTTGAACGTACATAAGATATTGTCAACGTAACGTCTATAGAAAGTCGTTTTAGAAACGTTGACATTGATAAGGAAGATCTTTAAATTTTTTTTTAAATTGGTGGCGAAGATTGGATTTAGCGGAGATCCCATGGTAACACCATTAATCAGTTGGTATATTTTATTATTGAATAAAAAATAAGAATTCGAAACAATCAAGGTGAATAGGTCAGTAAAGGATTGTATATCTAAACCAAATGCACTGTCGGAGTTGGGAAAAACCAAGTTTGTGATTATTCTCGTATTCATAGTCTCAACATAAGGATAAAACATCATTTCTTACCATGAGCGAATTCTGAGGAAGCTCTTGATGTAATTCCTTAAGATTGGGTTGTGTAGATTAGTAATATATATATATATATATATATATTATATATATATTACTATATATTACTATATATATATATAATATATATATTATATATATATTATATATATATTATTATTATATATGTTATATATATATATATATATATATAATATATATATATATATATATATATATACATTAGATATCATATATATATATATAGGATATATATAATATATATATAAATATATATATATATATATATTATATATATATATATATATATTATATATGGTGCTGTTTTTGCATGATTTATCTTCTTCGATTAATTTTTTTAAACAAATCTCCACCTCCAGGACATTTTCTTACTCTACGAGAGGAACTTTGTCTAGGTAATTTACTGCCTAGGAATCCGACGAGCGATCGGACAATAATCTTTGCCTCGTATAAATTTTTGCTTGATCCAGATGATGATACAAAATCGTAAATTTAGAAATCAAAAGCGAGAAACCAAAACCAAAAAAAAAAACAAAGCGAGAAAATGATTTAACTGAAAAAATAAAATTTTAGAGAGAAGATCTGTTATATGATTTGATTCTTCATTTAATTAAAATACAATTTAATTTATATTGAGAATATGAAGAAATTGGGGAAGTAAAACTATATAAAAATTCGATTTTGAAGGAAATTATCCTACCCTAAACTAGATTCTTTCGATTTTAGTTTTACCAAAAAAATTTTTTTTTTGTTCTAATGTATTTGGATAAGTAATTAATATGGTTAAAGATAATAGAAAAAAGAAAATGCAGGGCACAATAAATCGCATATATCTTTCTTCAAATAGAGATCGTGTTGACTCGATTTTCTCCTCACATAATTCAATATCCCTTCTCTGTTCAGCTCTATAACCCCAGATTTAAAGATGTGCTCATTCTTTCTTCTTAATACTTTCTCCTCTTCCTTCTGAGTAGGGGTTGTGGAGTCGTTCAACAATTTTACGATGTCCAATCCGCCTTCGACCTCACCTTCTTCAAACACAAAACTCCAGCTTCCGGTCCGCACCCTCCTTGAAAATTACTACTCGCTCCGACTCCACCCTCTGGAAAATTTTAGACTTCAACTCCATCCTACTGAAAA
>JABUQX010026039.1:22500-24907 GCA_015478945.1 Trachelipus rathkii
TATTATTATTATTATTATTATTATTATTATTATTATTATTATTATTATTTATTAATTATTATTTCTCCATCCATTCATTATATTGTTGTATTTGTTTATCCACCATATTTTTATTATTATTTATTATATATTTTTTATTGTTATTATTGATTTTTAATTGCAGTGGTGAAATTTTATTTCGGCTTCTCAAAAACTTGTTCAAGTTATTATTACCAGTTGCATTATTTTTATTATTTGTATTAATATTATTATTATTTTATTTATTAATTATTATTATTATATTAATTAATTATTATTTTAATTATTATTATTATTATTATTATTGCTGTTATTACTATTATAATTATAAATTTTATTCATAATAATTGATTTTTATATTTATTATTATTATTATATTATTATTATTATATTTTATTATTATTATTATTATTATTATATAATTATTATTATTATTATTAATTATTATATTATTATTATTATTACTACTGTTGTAGATTTAGTATTGTGAAATATTACTATTTTATCTGTTTTATTGAGATTGTTTTGCTGTCATGATCTTTGTTATTGTTAATTGCTAGTTCTGTGTTTTCACATGAATCTTAATTATTATTTTTATATTTGTTCTGACCTATTATATTATTATTATTATAATTATTATTAATTATATTTATTATTATTATCATATTAATTTATTATATTATCATTATTATTATTATTATTAAATTATTATAATATTATATATTATTATTATTATTATTATTATTATATTATTATTTATTATTATTATGATTTATTATTATTATTATTATTATATTATTATTATTATTATTATTCTTATTTTATTATTATTAAGATTATAATTATGTTATAATTATACAATTAAATTATAATTATAAGTTAATAAATTGTAATAATTATTATTATATTTTTTTGATTCTATATTATTATTATTATTATTTATTATTATTATTTCATATTAATTATTAATTAAATTAATTTATTATTATATTATTTATTATTATGTTTATTATTATCTTTTTTTATACTTAATTGTTATTAATTTATATTTTCGGGTATCTCAAGACAGAACACGGTTGCAATTGTAAGAACCCTTTCAGAATACTCAGGGAAATTTTATTCTGTTAGCTAGCAATTAATTCTGAAATGTAGTTAGTAAAATATTGTATACAATGTAAATTTTCTTATCTGAATAAAGTTTTAAAAATTGAAAATTGAAATTATTATTATTATTTATTATTATTATTTTTATTATTATTATTATTATTATTAATTATTATTTTATTATTATTATATTATATTATTATTATTATTATATTATTAATTATTTTATTAATTATTATTAATTATTATTATTATATTTAGTTTTATTTACTTCATGTATTAGTAAACAAAATTTGTTACTTTTTCTTCTTTTTATTATCATTTTTAATTTCTTATCATTTCTTTTTTAATTATTATACTATATTAATTTTTTTTTTTTTTTTTTTTTTTTTTTTTTTTTTTTTTTTTTTTTTTTTTATTTTTTTTTTTTTTTTTTTTTTTTTTTTTTTTTTTTTTTTTTTTTTTTTTTTTTTTTTTTTTTTTTTTTTTTTTTTTTTTTTTTTTTTTTTTTTTTTTTTGTTTTTTTTTTTTTTTTTTTTTTTTTTTTTTTTTTTTTTTTTTTTTTTTTTTTTTTTTTTTTTTTTTTTTTTTTTTTTTTTTATTATTTATTATTATTAATTATATTATTATTTAATTATTATTAGGATTTTATTACTGTATGGAATGATTGTATTGATATTATTACTAGTAATATAACATATTATTATTATTATTATTATACTATTTTTTTGTTTTTATTAATAATCTATTATTGTTATTATTAATATTATTGTTGTTGCCATTATTATTATTATTATTATTATTATTATTATTATTATTATTATTATTATTATTATTATTATTATTATTATTATTATTATTATTATTATTATTATTATTGTTTATTATAATCATTTTATACTTATTATTATTAATTCTATTTGGGTCTCAAAGGACACGACATTGTGTTGCAATTAGTAGACCCATTTCAGAATAGACTAGGAAAATTACTTTCCGTTATTTAATTAATGTTATATATGAAATTGTAAAAATATTGGACTAGGGGTAAGTATATAAACTCCCTACTGTGATCTTGTTATTAAAATGATGAAAAACTGTAAAATTTACCTATACTGACATTGAAGTTTTTTTTTAAATATTCGATTATTATTTATATTGTTATATTGTATAATTTTATCTTATTATACTATATTATTATTATTATTATTATTTATTATTATTATTATTATTATTATTATTATTTTTAATATATTTTCTTCTTCTTCTTCTTCTTCTTCTTCTTCTT
>JABUQX010026040.1:0-2500 GCA_015478945.1 Trachelipus rathkii
AACGTTAAAATTGTAATTTATATTATATATTATATATATATTATATATAATGGTCTATCCAAATGGGATAAAAAATACCTATATTAGCACACAAAATAAAGTAAAAAATTTAATATAATAATAGGTTTTATTATATATATTGAGAATTAATAATTATATATCATAAACAATAAAAACTAGAAATAACATTAAGTATATTACCTACATTAATTAACTCAATCTAAATAACATATTACAATATACAGATAATATTAAGAGAAATATACTTATAAATCTCAAAAGAATACATATTATCACTTTAATATTAATAAATATCATCACAAATAATTAATTATCAAATCTATAAAAAAGTATTATTAATAAATCCATCTCCAAACATACTCGATTCAATATAAAAATTATATAACTACTAATATATATATATTATATATAGACTCACATACACCTATGTATAATATATTTAATTATAATATATTCATTATATTGTACAACCTAAGCTTGTTAGGATTTATATAATATATTATATATATAATATATTAATATAGATCAATTAACTCTATACATTACACCACTAATAATAATAATATAAATAATATTGATATTCGACTCTTTTGTAAACCTCTCAAAAGTATACATTATCAACTAACAGTATTTAAAGAATACTAAAATATTTACAATATAATATTACACCTAACTTTAACTCACTAATTATAAAAATACTAAGACTCAAAAATTAACTCATATGACTCTATAATTATACATAATACGTATATATATTATTAACATAATAATTAGATAAATACATAACCAAATTAATAATAAAATCTATAATAATCACCAACAAGCTAGTAAAAATAATATAATGTAGAATCTTTACTTTAATATAGATATACAAAAATATGAAATAAATCAATTAAATATAAATATCATTATAGTGAGTGAGACGTGTTATAGTGAGAGAGATCAACATATATAGACACAAATATTATAATACTCATGATAATAGAATTATTAGTAAAACTTATTTAACTCTATATATTAACTCACTAATATATAATAATTAAAAGCTCTGAGCATATATATATAATAAACCTATTATAAATCAGATAATATAGAAACTATATCAAAAGTAATAAATTACATATATTTAACTATTTACATTAGATATCAATTATATAGATAATATTATATCTACATATGTCTGAAATAGAGTAGAATATACCATTGATGAGTAGTGAAAATTACTTATATATCAGATAAAAATGAGTATCTTCAGTGATCACTTATCTCCGATTTTTTAAGAGATATAATATAAATATAAGAATCTATATTTAACTATTTTTAATAAATGTTTTATTAATAATAGTGATAATTTATAAGCTATGAATAGTAATTAAATAATATTAGTATTAATTATATTAATAAGAAAAGTTTCATATAAAATACATATAATATGGTTTTATTGAATTAGTATATAAATTTAAATAATAAAAATAAATAAACTATATATATATATATGAATTGTTTTTTTTAATAATTATAATATATATAATTATTATGGGTATTATATATATATATATATATTACAATATTAATTAATATATATTAGTATATATATATTATAATTTATATATATATATATATATAATATATATTAATATAATATTATATATATATATATAATTTAATTATATTATATTAAAATTATATATATTATAATATATATTAATTAATGAATATATATATATATATTAATATAATAATTAATTAAATATTAATATTAATATTAATGATAATAATAATAATTATTTAAATTTAATTATACTTATATTATATTAATATTAATATAGAAGTAAGAAGATATAGTAAGATATAGTATAATAGATATGAGACAGAGATGACTGGTATGAGTGAAAAGCACATGGCACCAAACCTATATGAGAAATTTTGTGGAAGAATTCAAATAGGACTCCAAAACCAGTTATGTACTAATGACTCTATCTATTATAATAAAGGGTACATTACCCCATATTGTGCAGTTACACTCATTTGATTATAAATAGAGACATTCTCTTTAGCTATTCTGCAAATGTTTGAGTGATATTCCTAATAAATTATGGCACTCACTAGAGATATCCCACACCATAATAAAAACGAACTTATATATGACAAACCTAAGATCAAATGAGTATCAAGAGATTATAGAAAGTAGTATATATAATTTACATTTTTCCAACATGTGAAATTCTATGTTCATTAAATCCACTCATTTCAATATATCAGTCAGGATACGAGTTTGGGAAGTTGAGTCGAAGAGAGGAATGTATTTTGAGATCACATAAACCCCATGTCATCGTAACTCAGACCTATAAACAAGTAATCCTCAAAAAAGCGTAAAGAGCAAGAGTAAAAAACACGACGGTCGAGTGTCTCAGAGGTGATTTGATCAATATTTGGCCAACTTCAATTTTTTGGAATTACCAGAAAAGAATATGTTATA
>JABUQX010026040.1:10000-22500 GCA_015478945.1 Trachelipus rathkii
ATATTGGTAACTCCAGGCTAGTTCGTTGCGGTGCTTCCTTTTTTCCTGCCACCTCTGTTCTGTGGAATTCTTTTCCATCTTCTGTGTTTCCTGCAGAATTTAATCTCCCATCAGGTTCAAAGCCTGTGTGCAACACCCCCTCTTAGAATATTGCTCTCCTCGTGAGTGATGGTGACAACTGTAAAAAAAAAAAAAAAAAAAACCACTTGCGAACCTGGGACCATCACTTTGTTTGGCGAGTGCTCTACCACTGAGATACATTGCTCTTTTAAATATATAGATAGATATAAAACCAAAAAATAAAAATAAAATAAATACATACATATACTGGAAATCAAACATATTATAGCTGTAATATATATATTTTATTAAAAGCATTATCACTATTAATAGTATTATTAACATATTAAACACTATATTTAACACAAAATTCACTACATTTTACTATTAAACACTACTATTCACTATATTTTAATATTAATAATATATTTAATATTAATAATAATATAATATTATTTTAAGAACACTATAGACTATGTTTTAATATTAATGTTGTTATGCTATCCAATATAAGTCAATATAATTTACTATGATTTGCCATTTTTCACTATATTGAATATTAATTATTATTATTATTATTATTATTATTATTATTATATTACTAATATAAATACTATTATTTATATATTCATTATTATTATTAATTTTTATTATTTTTATTATTATTATTATTATTATATTATAATTAGAGTTTCTGATTATATTATTATTATTATTATTATTATTATTATTATTATTATTATTATTATTATTATTATTATTATTATTATTATTATTATTATTATTATTATTATTATTATTATTATTATTATTATTAATAATTATTATTTTAATAATAATATTATTATTGATTATTATTTATTACTTATTAATTAATTATTAATTATTATTATTATATTATTATTATTATTATTATATTATTCATGATTATTGATTATTATTATTATATTATTAATTATAAGTAGTTAATATTATTCAACTATTATTAATTATTTATGATTATTATTATTATTATTATTATTATAGTTATTATTATTATTATTAATTAATTATTATTATCTTATTATTATCACCTCACTATTATACTATGCTATTAATATGTTACCACGATTTACACTACCGGCTTGCTAGGCCTGTCGCCACAACCTTCCATAGTTTCCGATGGCAGGGGATTCATGGGAAGAAATTAAATGGCATAAGGGTGTTCCCAGCCCCTTCAATCATGCTAAGAGAAAACTCCTTATGATTTAACTACGCTGAAATATCCATTATATATATATATATATATATATATATATAATATATATATATATATACAAAAAAATCATATAAATCATATATTTACAAAATATATATTATCAATTATATTTTATATAATATATACTATATATATATATATATATATAATATCCAGTGAGCGCTATAAAGGGCCGAATCCGTTTCTGAGCTCATTTTCCGCACGTCATGAACATAATGGATTTAGAAATAAAAATGAGATTTATTGAATTGCGAAGAAACATACGTGGAAAAATGGGAAAAAAGGATAAGAGAACTAAAGAAACTAAATCCACATCCTATTAACACATAGCAAATCACGTTCAGACATAATCTAATCTTGTAATATAGTATGACTCATGTTATTAGTCATATATATATATATAATATATATATAATATAATATATATAATAGCTATTTTAGATTATATATAATATAATATATATATATATATAATATATGTTATATATATATAATATATATATATATATATATATATATATATGGTGGGTGGCACACCATTTACCAGAATTGAGGCAAAATTTATTCCACGATGTGATTAAAGTTCGACATGATCCGACACATCCCCCCCCCCCCCCCGACCAAAAACACTGGGGGGGAAAGGTCGAAAATGTGTCAAGTCAAGAAAGTTGGAAAGATAAAAATAAGAATGTTTCATACCTTATATAAGAATGAGCATGGCGTTTACGTCTGGGGTCAACATTTATGAAAAAACCGGTCACATGTACCCTTCCCAAAAAGGGTCAGAGTATGCGACTTGAAAATTCAGAAGAAGAGTGCATGTCCATTGTAATAGCAATAAAATAAAGAAAATGATGCAACATTTCTAATGGAAGAAAGAGGTTTTAAATCTCAGCAAGAGCAGTAGAGTAGATAAGACGAAAAGCCATAAACTTCAACCTATTTGCATAATGTTGAAGGGAATGTTCGGCAACGCACTAGTTACGAAATTGTGTTGTTCTTGATGTCTTGGTAGATGGCTATTTTTCACCGTCATCTTCATCCCTTCCAAGGGTCATTCGTCTAGATACATATTTGATTCTAGGTAACAAGCGTCACAGGTGTCACGGTAGTGATAATGTAGCGCCGTAACTTCTAGATTACCGCGGATATATATATAATATAATACTATATATATATATATATATATAATATATATGATATATATATATATATATATATATGATAATATATATATATATATATATATATATAAAGGTAGACGCGCACTCGCGATAAAATTACCTCCCATTTTGGCTTATAGTGTATAGGGTCTCCCATGACATTCCAGTGCCTAACGGTTTGCCCTTTCTCTTTTGCGTTCCATATCTACATTTATCCTCCATACAACATCTTACAGCGACACCACCGTTTTATCCACATATAATACACATACTTAATAACGCACAATCCCTTCTAGACAACATCTTACAGACATCCTTTCCCTTTATCCCTAATGTGTGGGGGGAGAAAGATATTTGCCTACAGCGTAATGTTCTGCCATGTCGTAGAAGGGCGACTAAAAGGGACAGTGGTACGCTGGGTTGGCAGGAATGCTAATGCATGCCTCGGAAAAGTCATGATCTCCGTAAACGATCTTCTATCTTTCGGAAAAATGTATGAATCGTATGAGTACATGGAGTGTCAGAGGAATAAATGTTAAGGAGAAGAGGAGAGAGGTGATGGATGTATATAGAAAGGGCAAATTTGCTTTGCTCGCTGTGACTGAAACAAGATGAAAGGGAAATGGTGAAAATATGAGTACTGTGGTGTGAAATTGTGTATGTCGCTTGGTGTGGAAGGGTATGAGAGGGGGGGAAGAGAAGGAGTTGCAGTTCTGATATATATATAATAATATATATATATATAATATGATATATATATATTATATATATATATATAATATATATATATATATATTATATATTTATTATATATTTTATAATATATATATATATATATATATATATTATAATTTATTAAATATATATATACTATATATATATATATATAATATATAGTATAAATATATATATATATATATATATATATATAATATATATAGTATATATAAATATATATATATCCTATATATATATATATAATATATATAATAGTATATAGTATATTTATAGCAAATCAACTTTTATGGACATTCAATATGCAGCCAGTTTTTATAAAGTACAAAATTGAATTACATGAAAAATGCTTTTTCCTCTCATCCGATTAATTACCCCTACTCAACATAGAATTTAAAGTGATCAAAAATAATAAAAAACAAATATTTATGAACATTAGCCGAAAAGGGTCCTTTAAATTTGGAAAATGTGTTGGTTTTTTTCTGGAAAATTTGGATCAGGAAAAAAGAAATAAAACAATATCATTCCTAAAAACTTAAATTTAGTCTAATCGGTCCCATGTACTTACACATTAAAGAAAATTTTGAAGTCGGTTTTGAGGGAGGAAGAGAAAAGCGTTGGGGTGTATATAGTAAAATGCGATAATTGTAACAAAATATAAGTTATTGAAATATTGGATTTCAATAGATGCAGTACCAATACTCTTGACTTAGTCCTGGGAAATGATGACTATAATTCAGGTTCACTAATTACAGGAGGTCAGAAATCATTTCAAAAATATAAATAATATGTCATTAATCGTTCTTATTAGATATATTAAATTAGAGGAAATTATTAGAGTAGTTTGTAATAAATAATACTGATAATATAATAATAAATAAAGGTATTTTTAATATAGATTCTATAACTAATAACATTCTTAAAGATAATTCATACATTCAATGAACATATGACCAGGTAGCCAGTTTTGGAACGCTAATCCTAGTTATAAAGAATTTTCCTGTTAACTTTTTGCCATGTCTTTTACTCAAATTCGCTTAAAAAAAGAAAAAAAAAAAGGTCAAGGCTATGTTCTTTTAATCTTTTTAATTGGTTTGCATTAGTTTTTTGTACGTGTTTAATTTTGTTTTATATAATATATAATATATATATATAATATATATTATGATATATATAATATATATAATATATATAATATATATATATAATATGATTAGTATCTCATATATATAATATATTATATATTGGTTATTAGTGATAGCTGTTTAATATGTTGACAAGCTTTTATTTGTTTTAATTATATTCTCCTGGAAATTTGGTGTTTTGGTATTAGAGTTGCAGTGTTTGCAATTATTATTTGTATATATAATTTATATATATGTATATATATTAATATATATAATATTATATTATATAATATATATATATATATATATATATATATATAAATATATATATATATATATAATATGTATATATATATACGGGTACGACGGGGTTACGGGGTAAAGATGGTAAATAAGCTGGTCTGAGGAAAACTATTGCAGCTACGTGCTTTTAAACATTATTGCAGTTGAAAAGGTTCTGAGCCAAATCGTATGTTAACAACAATTTGATGGGGATTGTACAAGCTTTCTCAGATTAAGAGCTGGTTTTCGAAAAGCAACAAATCTGATGTCATTTTACTCGAAGTTTTACTTCGTGTCAAGCAAATTTTCTTTGAGAAATCTTTCTAAAAATGGCAATGGTGAAATACAACAATTTATGTTATCATTTAGAATCATTAATTTGTTTAAAATTGTTATTCCTGTTTTAAATTTGAAATTTAATCGCATTTCACATATACCATTTGGGGCAAGACGGAGTAAAAGAGTGGGACGACATGGGGATGTCCCTTTCTTGCCCCAACAATTTTCACAAGCAAATATTGTGGAATACGTATTATTTTATAGCATTTGTGTGATCTCTTTCAGTTTACTTTCTGTTTCTTTCGGGCATTGACGTAACGAAATAGTTCCCCCGAACTCCGGTGGGATATGATAGACTTCTGGGCTTTGCCCCCCACACTCAGCAAAAAATTCCTATAGGATCCCATCCATTCCTATCTTAATTAAGATAGGAATGGATGGGATCCTATAGGAATTTTTTGCTGGGTAGGAGATATATGTAAAAAAATATGATATAAAGACGAATAGATGGAATGGTCCAAAGAAAGTATTAAAAACTCTTGTAAGTGACGTTCTAGAAGAGAAGATGTGTCATCGAAATTCTTCAATTCTTTACAGAATTCCACAATCAACCCTGGAGAGACGAGTGAAGGAAATAAAAGAAATAGAACCTACAACTAAACAAGCAAAAGGAAAGGAAACAGAAGGATCAATAAAGAAGACTAGTACAATATTCAAATGAAAATCATCTTAAAAATGAATGTTTTTATCATCATGACCCCGTAACTACGAAATGAATGGTTATTGTCTTTAGTCTGGAACAATAAAAAGATTCTGGTGTGTTTACATGCAGTAAACTGAAAGTGCTAATCAGTCTTTTGAAGCAATGTTTGGCTCCATTATTTAAAAAATGACATAGATATGCTGGAGAGAGTGCAACGAACATCAACAAGGATGATTTCTGGCTTTGAGAGTAGGAGCTATGAGGAGAGGCTGAAGGAGTTTGGAATTTTTCTGTAGAAAAGCGATTTCTTAGAGAGGACACAATTCAAGTCTACAAAATATTTACATCTCTCGATGATAATGAGACCAATAAATCCTTTATAGTAGATCATGGAAGGGAAAACAGGGGATACAATAAGAAATTAGGAAGAAGGCATGCCATCTTGGAAACACTCATTCAGTAATAAGGTTGTTAATTTTTGGCATGTTTTGCAGCAGGAAGTTGTTGATTGCAACATTTAAGAAGGGATTAGATAGGTATATAGATCAATAGATGGTATGTAGTGTATTATGACTAAGCCAAATTGGCGGATTTTTAGCTAGTTATCCACCCTCAGTGGTCCCTTCGGCCGGCCTCTTCATGCGGGTTTCGGTCCGTTTGGAGGGGTTATCATTCTTGAGCGGAGTGATCTAAAAAAAATGCATGCTAGAATGATAACAATATTCCTACTAAATATTTGTCGTGTGGTTAGCATTTACCTTAGCTTTAGTGTTTGAGTTTGGTAGTAGTTGATGTATATATTGTATTGACCTTTAGATTGTGTAGGGTATTGACAAGCCTTAGGGTGTGGTGTGAGTTTTGCATTTTACATAAGCATGTAGTTCGCTGATAGAGTAATTGTGTCTGTTAGTTATGACTGGGACAGATCTCGATTGCTCCATGTGGGTTCTTACTGTCCTCTGCAGTTATATGTTTCGTCTATGTAACCGAATTGGTGACAACAGATTAAAAAGTATGTAAAGGGATGCCTATATAAGTTTGTCACAACTTGATTTCGGCTTTTAAAATCTCGCTTAAGGAAATTATTCCTATGCAAAATGTCACCTTCTACTAACGTAAGAAAAAAAAGGGTGTCCAGCGAGGAAAGCAACAATTTTAACTTCCACGTCTTACAAAAACGAGCATATTGAAATAAAAAAGAGATGATTGCATGAAAACAAAATATAATTAATGAATAGAAAGAGTAAAACTGAATATAAAAAAAAATACAAGAAAAACTGAGTATAGGCACAAAGGTATCGAAAACTAAAATTAACATCTAATTATAAACACAAAACGCATTTTCAAAGCAAGTTTATCAGTGCTGGATAATGAATCTTGCAGAGGACTAGACAAAAATGAAGACAAATGGCTATATTTATGTTATTATTGCTAATAACATAATTATTTAAACCCATCTTGCTCCCAATACTGTCCCAACTTACCCCGTACCTGGAGGTAAGATAAAGATTTGATACCTTTTTAAAAACGGGGGATTTCTACTCTTATTGTTTACTTTCATCTGGAATTTGTTTAGTTAAATTTAGGTTTAGTAATTTTTTATTGTAACAAAATAACATTTAATATGTTGCCTTTTTTTTTGCTTATTAGCTCTTTTCCTTAACGTTCCCTCTCTTATCCGCGAGTTCCTATATATATATATATATATATATATATAATATATGATTATATATATATATTTTATTAATATTATATATATACTAAATATATATTATATTATATATATATAATATATATATATTATATATATATATATTATTATATTATATACATATATATATATATATATAATATCTATTATATATATATATATATATATATATATATATATATATATATATATAGTATATATATATAATTATATATATATAATATATTTAATATATATATATAAATTATATATATAATATATATATATATATATAATAGTATATATATTATAATATATATATATATATAATTATATATATAATATATATAATTATATATATATATATATATATATATATATATACACGTATATATATATATATATATATATATATATATATAAATATATATATATATATATATATATATATATATATATATATATATATATATATATTATATATAATATATATATATATATATATATATATATTATATATATTATATATATTGATGTAAGCGTGATATTTTTATAAAGGCTCTTCGTAAAAGAAATTTAGAATTAAATTACAATAATGCAGCGTGATAGATTAGACATAATAAAACAAATAGTTGTAATAAACAAGCGCTAATTGAATGTTAATTGAAAACTACTTACGAATGAGATATTGATGTGCGAGCAATTGAAGTCTCGTCAAGTGACTTCGCTCCGCCAGCTGAAAGACGATCTCCTGGGGAAAAGTGCTGTACCTCGCGCTGCCCCATCCTCGAATCCCTGGACTTTGATAAAGCAGATCTCTTGCATGCATCACACTGTCCTCACCTGCAAAGAAACAATACATCTTTAGACTGAAAGTATGTAAAGGGCTTAGGGAATAAGATCATGGCGTTAATTTCGGATGATTTGCTATAAAAACAAACAGATAATTAAGTGAAAGATGAGATCCCTTTCATCAAATTTGACTTGTTACCAAGAATTCCCAAAAAACATTGTTACCCGCAAATAGTGGTGTCCAAAAAAAAAAAGAAAAAAAAAAAAAAAAAAAAAGACAGATTAGCAGCTTAATTTAATATCTACACGATATAACCTACAATTAAGATCAGGGCTGACAGACGACCATCGTCAACTGTCAGAAACTGGGTAGCATTGTCTCTGAGCATGTGTTGAATTCTGTTTGTTAAAAGATCCATGGTTCATTTTGGAAGAGTGCCTGACCTAGTGGTTTTACCACATCTTCCAGAAAGGTTTGCTGGTACACAACTGTCGTACTTTTAAAACCATTTTCATAAAAAAATGAATATCTGTGACAATCGTAACTCACTCCCACCAAACTATCAGATAGGGTGGATGATGACCTCTTTGTACACGTGGTACGAGTCCCGCTGCTCTTTAAATGACACCGTAAGAAAACATCTTACAGTTTTGTTTGTTAAAATATTTTTCCACGCAAAAGATTTTTCGACTGTAATAAGAATTTTTCGGTGGCGATCATAGGAGTACTCAGCCAACTGGCGTTTAAACTTTTCTCTCCTTCCTTTCTCCTAAATGTCTTGTGCGTCTTTTGTAAACCTTTAACCTTAGGTCCTTTCTGAAGATGCGCAACATGGAAATCTTAGGTTTCTGCATTTTACTTGATTTCACGAAGAGGATTTCGTTTAATTCGTGCCTTAACAGTTTTGAGTTTTGACAACCTGCGATGTCCGAACAGAACGTGGCCTACCAGATATATGGTGATCTTTCACATCACCGTGTCATCCTATAACTTTATGACACGATTCACAAACGTACTGGTAACATCTACCGATTGCAGAATCCTGAAAATGGTACTCTTTTCATGCAACACTTATATAACGCTTTAACGGCAATAAGAAATTACTTTGGTATTGAAAAGTGGGATTTTTTCTATTGTTTATTTTACATGAAATATTAAATGAAATAGTTAATTGTACTTTGCCAATGGGGCAATTTAGGTAAATAACAAATGTAATATATCACAATAATGGAATACACACAAGTAGTAGGAAACACATTTCGCTAGTGTTATAAATTACCCCAATTTTTTACTCCATATTGGAGGTCTGACTTGGGGTAAAAAATGATAACCCAATTTTTACCTGCCCTTGACCTTTTCTGACCGCCACGTTGCGGCCTAAAATTTTTTACCTGCCCTTGACCTTTTTGGCCTTGACCTTGACCGACCTTGACCTTTTTTGGCCTTGACCTTTTTTTCGACCAACCCTTTGATCTTCCATGGGTCATTTTTGGCCCACGGTATTTTTCGGCAACCCTAATTTTTTGAGAACCCTAATTTTTTGAGAACCCTAATTTTTTGGCAACCGTAATTTTTTGGCAACCCTAATTTTTTGGCAACCCTAATTTTTTCGGCAACCCTAATTTTTGGCAACCCTTCGAAGAAGGGTTGCGCCAAACGGTTGCGTCAGCAACCGTTGTACGTATTGCCCCCCCTATTTTTACGCCCCCTAATTTTTTCGACCATGGGTCAATTTTGTCCCACGGTAATTTTTGGCCATCCCTTTAGGGGCTTAGCCCTATTTTTTGATATTTCGGTAACATCTACACACGCGGGCGCGCGCACACACACACACACACACACACACACACACACACACACACACACTAGCCTACACCCATCCTCCACATAGCCTACACCCAGCCTACACATAGCCTACACCCAGCCTCCACATAGCCTACACACAGCCTACATACATACCTAACCTAACCTAACCAGCCTAACCTAACCTAATCTAACCTAGCCTAACCTAACCTAACCTAACCTAACCTAACCTAACCTAACCTAACCAACCTAACCTAACCTAACCTAACCTAACCAACCTAACCTAACCTAACCTAACCAGCCTAACCTAACCTAATCTAACCTAGCCTACACCTACACCTAGACTCCACCCAGCCTTCACATAGCCTACACCTACACCTAGCCTCCAGCCAGCCTTCACATAGCCTACACCTACAACTTTGATGTCTTAACCTTGTTTGACCATGATATTTCGGTCTTGACCTTGCCATATACCATGGGTCAATTTTGACCCACGCTAACTTGATGGCTTTGATGGGTCCCAACCACCGTAAGAAGTATCTAGTGATGTTCTATTAGTGTTCTATGAGTATTAGATGAGTGCCAGGTGAGTGCCAGGCGAGTGCCAAGTGAGTGCCAATGAGTGCCAATGAGTGCCAAGTGAGTGCCAATGAGTGCCAAGTGAGTGCCACATAGTGCCAAGTGAGTGCCACATAGTGCCAACTGAATGCCACTTTTTTCAAGCCTTTTCTAGCCTTCCCTGAGCCCCGAATAGCCCTAATATGGGTGTCTACCCTTAGGTAATAAGGTATGAGGAACCGAATGGTGTACATTACAATCTGCTAGAATGCTTCCTACTATGAGTTAGTATTTTTTTAACACTTATAAGCACTTACACTCGCCATAGACACTTACACTAGCCCATATACACTTACACATCACACGCACAGGTTAAAACTTAGTCACTTACATCACGACTGCACCTCGAAGCTTCAATTTTGTTGGTCATCATTTTTATTTCATACTTAAACATATTTTATTAAAAAACATTTTTCGCGATTCTAAAACTGTAACTCATTACAGACCTATTATTTCACATATATTTTATTAACATTAATTTTACTTAATACTTTTTACTTTAATACTTTTTAATTTATAAATTTTTAAAAATTTGTAGTTGTAAGAAGAAAAACCAAAGTGACTGATATATAATCATTTTATTTTACTACAACTGTACGAAATTTATTAAAAACATTAAACATTCATACACCTTAAAGCAGTACCAATCAGTAAGATCAATAGAGGATGTTTATCCTAACACCAAGAGGGCTTAGTATGCTTTTGTTTTTTCTTGCTTTACTGCTTTAACTCATGTTTTAACTCATACTGCTTAAACTCATGTTTTACTGTTTTAACTTATATGTTTTAACTGCTTTAACGCACATATTTATTAACATTACATACCTTAAAGCAGTAAATCAGTAAATCAATAGAGGTGTTACCTAACACCCAGGGGGATTAGTATGCTTTTGTTTTACTGCTTTTACTGCTTTAAACTCATGTTTAACTGCTTTAACTCATGTTTTCTGCTTTAACTCATATGTTTTTACTGCTTTAACTCATGATTTACTGCTTTATTTTACACCATTTAAAGCAGTAAATCAGTATCATAGAGAGGTTTTACCTAACACCAAGGGGGATTATAGGTTTTGTTTTACTGCTTTACTGCTTTAATACTTGTGTTTAACTGCTTTAACTCATGTTTTACTGCTTAAACTTTCTGCTTTACTGTTTAACTTTCTGCTTTACTGTTTTAATTTCTGCTTTACTGCTTTAACTCATATAATTTACTGCCATATGTTTTTTAATTAAGTTTTAATACTTTTTTTATTTTTATTATTATTTTTAGTTATTTTGTTTTAATACTTTTTATTTTTATTCTTTTTATTTTATTTTTATTATTTTACTTTTATTATTTTATTTTGTTTTAATACTTTTTATTTTTATTTTTTTTTTTTTATTTTTATTATTTTACTTTTATTATTTTATTTTTTTTTTTATATTTTTTTTATTTTTATTCTTATTATTCTTTTTATTTTAATTATTTTAACTTTTATTATTATTTTATTTTTTAATTATTTTTATTATTATACTTTATTGTTATTTACTTCATGCCTAGCTAGGATTTATTATTAATTTAGAAAAACCAACACATACAACCCGCAGCACACAACACACACACACACAACACAACACACAGCACACACACACACACACCACACACACAACTTTACACTTATACACACATTCACTATGACACTTATACACACATGCACTATGACACTTACATTTACCCATAGACACTTACATTTACACTTATACACAGACACACACAGATTTACTTACACAGATTTACTTACACTCACACAGATTTACTTACACACACACACAGATTTACTTACACACACAGATTTACTTACACTCACGCAGATTTACTTACACTCACACACAGATTTACTTACACACACAGCATCACACACATCACCAAGATTTACTTACAGACACAGTACACACAACAGCACACAACAGATTTTACTTACACTCACACATACAGATTTACTTAACACA
>JABUQX010026040.1:27500-32500 GCA_015478945.1 Trachelipus rathkii
TGCGTGAGTGTAAGTAAATCTGAGGGGGGGGGTGTGTGTAAGTAAATCTTGTGTTGTGTGTGTAAGTAAATATGTGTGAAGTGTACAGTCAATCTGTGTAAGTTAAATCTGTGTGTGTCCAATGTGTTAAGTGCAAATGTAGTGTCTATGGTAAATGTAAGTGTCACATAGTGCATGTGTGTATAAGTGTCCATAGTGAATGGGTTGTAAATAAGTGTAAGTTGTGTGTGTGTGTGTGTGTGTGTGTGTGTGGTGTGGTGTGTGTGTGTGTGTGCGGGTGTGTATGTGTGTTCTAAATAATAATAACAATAGGCATGAAGTAATAAAACTAAGTATAATAATAAATATAAAATCAAAATATAATAAAGTAAAAATAATAAAATAAAAAAAGAATAAAAAGAATAAAAAAAAAGTATTAAAAGAAAATAAAACAATGAAAGTAAAATAATAAAATAAAATAAAAAAATAAAATAAAAAGTATTAAAACAAAAATAAAATATAAAGTAAAATAATAAAAATACTAAATAAGAATAAAAAATAAAAATTTAAAACAAAATAACTAAAAATAATAATAAAAATAAATAAAAAAAGTATAAAAACAAAAACTAAAAAACATAATGTTAATAAATATATGAGTTAAAGCCAGTAAAGCAGAAAGTTAAAACAGTAAAGCAGAAAGTTAAAAAAGTAAAGCAGAAGTTAAAGCCGTAAAACATGAGTTAAAGCAGTAAAACACCGAGTTAAAGCAGTAAAGCAGTAAACAAAGCATACTAAATCCGCCCCTTGGTGTTAGGTAAGCACCTCTATTGATTTCTGAATTTACTGCTTTAATGTATGTAATGTTAATGAATATATGAGTTAAAGCAGTAAAACATATGAGTTAAAGCAGTAAAACATGAGTTAAAGCAGTAAAACATACCCTAAAGCAGTAAACAAGTAAAACAAAAGCATACTAATCCCCCCTGGGTGTTAGGTAACACCTCTATTGATTACTGATTTACTGCTTAAGGTATGTAATGTTATAAATATGTGCGTTTAAAGCAGTAACAATATAGTTAAAACAGTAAAACATGAGTTCAAGCAGTAAAACATGAGTAGTAAAGCAGTAAGCAGTAAAACAAAAGCTACTAAGCCCTCCTTGTTGCTATGTAAACCTCTATTGATTTACTGATTTACTGCTTTAATGGTATGTAATGTTAAATGTTTTTTAATAAAATTTCGTAACAGTTGGTAGTAAATAAAATGATTATATATCAGACACTTTGGGTTTTTCTTCTTACCATACAATTTTTTAAAAATTTATAAATTAAAAAAAAAGTATTAAGTAAAAAGTATTAAGTAAATAATTGTTACTAAATATACTGTGGTTAAATAATAGTCTGTAGATGAGTTAGCAGTTTTAGATTCGCGAAAAAGTTTTTAAATAAAAAATGTTTAAGTATGAATAAAAATGAATGACCAACAAAATTGAGCTTCGAGTGTGTGAGTGTAAGTGTAAGTGTACCTGTGGCGTGTGAGTGTAGTGTATATTGGGCTAGTGTAAGTGTCTTATGGCGAGTGTAATGCAGCTTATAAGTGTTAAAAAATTACTAATCTCATAGTAGGAAGCATTCTATCAGATTGTAATGTACACCATTCGGTTCCTCATACCTTATTACCTATGGGTAGACACCCATATTAGGGCTATTCGGGGCTCAGGGAAGGCTAGAAAAGGCTTGAAAAAAGTGGCATTCAGTTGGCACTATGTGGCACTCACTTGGCACTATGTGGCACTCACTTGGCACTCATTGGCACTCACTTGGCACTCATTGGCACTCATTGGCACTCACTTGGCACTCGCCTGGCAACTCACCTGGCAGCTCATCTAAATACTCATAGACTAATAGAACATCACTAGATACTTTTACGGTGGTTGGGACCCATCAAAGCCATCAAATTACCGTGGTCAAAATTGACCCATGGTATATGGCAAGGCAAGACCGAAATATCATGGTCGAACCAAGGTTTAAGGACATCAAAGTTGTAGTGTAGGCTATGTGGAAAGCTGGCTGGGAGGCTGAGGGTAGGTGTAGCTATGTGAACTGGGTGGAGTCTAGGTGTAGGTGTAGGCTAGGTTAGATTAGGTTAGGTTAGGCTGGTTAGGTTAGGTTAGGTTAGGTTGGTTAGGTTAGGTTAGGTAGGTTAGGTTAGGATAGGTTAGGTTAGGTTAGGTTAGGTTAGGTTAGGTTAGGTTAGTGTGTAGGCTAGGTTAGATTAGGTTAGGTTAGGCTGGTTAGGTTAGGTTAGGTATGTATGTAGGCTGTGTGTAGGCTATGTGGAGGCTGGGTGTAGGCTATGTGTAGGCTGGGTGTAGGCTATGTGGAGGATGGGTGTAGGCTAGGTGTGTGTGTGTGTGTGTGTGTGTGTGTGTGTGTGTGTGTGTGCGCGCGCCCGCGTGTGTAGATGTTACCGAAATATCAAAAAATAGGGCTAAGCCGCTAAAGACACATCAAAAATTACCGTGGGACAAAATTGACCCATGGTCGAAAAAATTAGGGGGCTCAAAATAGGGGGGGCAATACGTACAACGGTTGCTGGCGCAACCGTTTGGCGCAACCCTTCTTCGAAGGGTTGCAAAACTTAGGGTTGCCGAAAAAATTAGGGTTGCCAAAAAATTAGGGTTGCCAAAAATTACGTTGCCAAAAATTAGGGTTCTCAGAAAATTAGGGTTCTCAAAAAATTAGGGTTGCCGAAAAATACCGTGGGCCAAAAATGACCCATGGAAGATCAAAGGGTTGGTCGAAAAAAAGGTCAAGGCCAAAAAAGGTCAAGGTCGGTCAAGGTCAAGGCCAAAAAAGGTCAAGGTCAGGTAAAAATACCCTCAGGAAACAACGTGGCGGTCAGAAAAGGTCAAGGGCAGGTAAAAATTGGGTTATCATTTTTTACCCCAAGTCAGACCTCCAATATGGAGTAAAAAATTGGGGTAATTTATAACACTAGCGAAATGTGTTTCCTACTACTCACACATTGAATTATTCGAACAGGCACTCTCTGATGCCAACCCCTCTTCACCGAGATGCTTAACAGAATCACGACTTGATGCCCGTGCCCCAAGAAGAGGGCCCCGCAATCTAGTCACATTCAAATTCACCGCTCTTATTGGTCAACTTGAATGCTTTTATCAGTTGGAAATGCCTTAACAACAAGCTTGGCATCATTTTAACGGCTATTCTTAAACGTACACATGAGAGTATGGAAGTCAGCCATCTACAAAGGTGCACAGTCGTGTAAAGCACACATGCCATTATACTCACTCTAATGTTACACACATAAATGCTTAAATATCAGAGCATATATATATATATATATATATATATATATATATATAAAAAAGATTAAATATATAATAATTTTATATATATATATATATATATATATATATATATATATATATATATATATATATATTATATATAATTATATATATATATATATATATATATATATATATATATATATATATATATTATATATATATATTATTATATATAATATATATATAATTATATATATTATATATTAATATATATATATATATATTATATATATAATATATATAATATATATATATATATTATATATATATATATATAATATATATATATATATATATATATATAAGACAAATAAATAAATAGATAGATAGATAACTTTATAATATATATTCATCTGTTCATGATTAGATTAATTATCAGTAATTATATATATATATATTATATATATTCTTGAGAAGTGAACCCTGAGTTGCTTTAAGGATTATTACGACAGATTTTTTATAAACACACTTTAATTATTTAAAAACATTAAAACAGATAAAAATAGACAAGCTTTCGTTAAATATAACCTTTTTCAAGTCTGAATCAGCAATGGGAACAAAATCTCTTCTGTATTTTGGAATGTTGACAGCTATTAGTCGGTTGGTTGGTCCAGCAGCAGACTTTTGTAGAATGGTGAGAGTTTCATGAATTCATTTTGTATTGAGTCAATCTTGCACTCTCCAGGGCAGCGGTTATAATTGGGGAGATTGTAAAGGCAAAAAGCTTCCGTGATTTTTTTTTTTTTTTGCATTATATTATATAATATATATATACATAATAAATATATAAATATTATATATATATATATTATATAATATTATACGATATATATGTACATATATATATATGCATATTAGTATATTTTGCATTAGTCATAATAATATTAATTATGTCTATATATATTATTATATTATGATTGTAGATATTATATATTTATATATATATATATATAATATATATTATAATATATATATAAAATATAAATATATATATTATTTTTTTATATATATATATATTATATATATATATATATATATATATATATATATATATATTATATTATATATATATATATTATACATTATTATATATATATATATATGACATTTATAAGTGGTTGTCTCCTGATTCCGTTAATATTAGGTTAGGGTAATTTAGGTTAAGTTTTGTTAGGGTTAGGTTAAAGTTAGGTTAGGTAAGGTTAGGTTAGGTTAGATTAGGTTAGGTTTAGGTTAGGATTTTAATGTAATTACCCTAAAATTATTAAAATAAGATACAATAATTATTGGTTTTCGCTCCTGGAGTCAACCGCTTATAAATAGAATAAATATTATATTTAATATATATTATAATAATATATAATAAGGTTATATATAATATATATATATATATATATTATTTATATATATATATAATATATTATATATATATATATAATATATTATTATATATATATATAGTATATCTATTGTGGAGTTCTGGTGAAGGAGGCTGCTAGCACCACTGAGGAATCTTAGACCCCGAGAAGAAACGCAAACTTTATCCTAACAACGCTCACTTCTCTCAACTCTAATATTTCTTTCTTCTATTGAGGTGCGTTATTCAATGTCCAGAATTCAACCCCTTCAAATTGGTGACTAACTC
>JABUQX010026041.1:0-17500 GCA_015478945.1 Trachelipus rathkii
CTTGTACTTCGTTCAGCTCGGAAGATTTGATGTTTAACCGTTTTCGCATTTATCGTGAAACACTTTCGCGTTTTCGTTGACATAATATATATATATATATATATATATATATATATATATATATATATATATATATATATATATATATATATATATATATATATATATATATATATATATATATATATATATATATATATAAGCACTACTGAAATGATGCGCCTACTCTTAAAAACTCATAGAATTCGAAGGCGGAAGAGTAGGGAACTATAGGGGGCTAGGGCATGGGTGAGGATTTCAAGAGGAGAGGGTGGGAGGAGCGAAGAGAAGTCCACCGTCCACGGGACTTCCCACGCAATCTATTAAAATAATCCCTAGGTACCACAGTATCATTATTTAACGTTTTAAATTTCAATTAAACTTTTTGTGAAGCAAAATATGACATTAATGTAATTAAGCTTGATTGTCACTTGGCAACTCTTTACTAAAGGTGAAATTTTATTGGTCAATTGAAATCCCAGACACGCCTTTTCAAATTCGGGAACTAAACTACTTCTTTTTTTTTCAATAACATTTTTTAATTTTCTTTTTTAAATATATATATATATATATATATATATATATATATATATATATATATATATATATATATATATTATATATATATACTTCACTCTATATATATATATATATATATATATATATATATATATATATATAATTATATATATATATATATATATATATATATATATATATATATATATATATATATATATATATATATATATATATATATATATATATATATATATATATATATATATATATATATATATATAAATATATATTCTTTAAATATATATATATATATATATATATCTATATATATATATATATATATATATATATATATATATATATATATATATATATATATATATATATATATATATATATATATATATATATATATATATATATATATATATATATATATATTTGACACTCATAAAATTACCAATATTTACCAATATAACTAATATTTCAGCTAGTCACCTTTTTTTTAAATGTATGTATATATATATATATATATATATATATATATATATAAATATATATATATTATATATATATATATATATATATATATATATATATATATATATATATATATATATATAGGGTGTTTACGAAATAGGGGGACAAATTTGGAGGATATTATCTTTGTACCGTTACAAGCGTTTTATCTTAAATAAAGTTACCTGTAAAGTTTCTCATTTAGTAGGTAAATGAGTTAGGAAGGTGCAAGATGTATGATGTGAATATTGGTGTTTATGTTCCTAGATGTGGCTATTATTATTATTATTATTATTATTATTATTATTATTATTATTATTATTATTATTATTATTATTATTATTATTATTTTATTATTATTATTATTATTATTATTATTATTATTATTATTATTATTATTATTATTATTATTTTATCTAAATATTATTATCAATAATATTATTGTGTGTGTGTGTGTGTGTGTGTGTGTGTGTGTGTGTGTGTGTGTGTGTGTGTGTGTTGTGTGTGTGTGTTATTACTATTATTATTATTATTATTATTATTATTATTATTATTATTATTATTATTATTATTATTATTATTATTATTAATTATTATTATTATTATTATTATTATTATTATTATTATTATTATTATTATTATTATTATTATTATTATTTATTATTATTATTATTATTATTATTATTATTATTATTATTATTATTATTATTATTATTATTATTATTATTATTATTATTTTTTTTGTGTGTGTGTGTGTGTGTATTATTATTATTATTATTATTATTATTATTATTATTTTATTATACTTCTTTGTTATTATTATTCCTGTTCCTATTTGTATTATTACTATTATCATAGTAATATTACTTATCAAATAATTATTGTTATTAAGGCATTAATATTGTTATTAGTAAAATTAGGAGTATTATTATGATTCGCATTATTATTTGTATTATTATTTTTATTGCTTGTATCCGTTTCCCGAGTAAATATTGCTCGAATACTATCAACAATATTCCAAGTATTATTCGTCCTATCTCTATAACAAGGTGGTACCTATCAAGCAACCTATAGCAGTGTCCGATATTAGAGACAGCAATACCCTGTTCTATAAGTTACTACTTTACGTAGCAGAGTTTCCGTAGCCAACTAGTCACATCTACGGAACATAAACACCAATATTCACATCATACCCGTTGCACCTTTCTAACTCATTTACCTACTAAATGAAGAACTTTACAGGTAACTTTATTTAAGACAAAACGCTTGTAATGGTACAAAGATAATATCCTCCAAATTTGTCCCCCTATTTCGTAAACACCCTGTATATATATATATATATATATATATATATATATATATATATATATATATATATATATATATATATATATATATATATATATATATATATATATGAAGAAAAAATGACTAGCTGAAATGTCAGTTATATTGGATAACGCTAACGGAGCAATGGCTAGGGCAGGACAGGCCTAGCAAGCCGCTGCCTGAAAGAACTTGCTTGCAATTCTCATGGACCAGCCTCGGATACACACAGACCTTTTGGAAACAAACTCTTTAAACGATTTTGGAAAGTGAATAAGGACAATTCTTCTAACAAATTTAGATGTGCTACACTAAATGTGGCTACATACAGTGGAAAGGTGGAGGAAATCTTGGATATGATGGAGGAGAGGAGGATAGACGTAATGGGACTGGCAGAGATGAGGTTGAGGGGAGAGGAGAGAGGCAGGGATTTGGGGGGAGGATTTGTGTTGATGTATAAAGGTGTGGAGAAGGGAGTCAGGAAGCACGGAATAGGTATGATAGTGGGACCGAAGATGTCGCCATTTTTACAGGGTGAGGAGTGTATTCATGAGAGGCTTATGGGATTCACGTTCAAGATGAAAAGGAAAAAATTATACCTGTTTCAGGTGTAGGCACTGCAGCAGGGGCACACAAAAGAGGAAAAAAAGAGAGTTTATGGAAATGATGGAAGAGAGGGTGAGATGGGAAGAAGAGAAAATGAGATATCTGTGCTGATAAGAGACTTTAATACAAGAGTAGGGAGGAGAAGTGAAGTGGAAAGGATATTGGGACCGTATGGAGAGGAGGTCAGAAACGTGGAGGGAGAGGCCTTGATAGATTGCTGCATGAGAAAGGATATGAAAATCATGAATAGTTTTTTCAAGCAAAGAGATTCACACAGGTTTACAAGGTACAAATGGAATAGCACAACAGACAAATTTGACCAGAAATCGGTCATAGATTATATCATTACATCAAATAAGAGAATAGTACAAAAGGTAAAGGTATTGCCGGGATTGTCTATGGACTCTGATCACAGATTGTTGGTGGCGGATTTAAGAAGGAAGGCGGAGAGGCTGTAGGTGGGGGAGAAGAGGAGTGTGATTAAATATGGAGGTACTGAAAGAGCAGGGAAAAAGGCAAGAATATGAATATGAAGAAAGATTGAATGTAAACATGGAACAGATGATGAATGCGGAGACAGTGGATGACATTCGGAATGTAATGATGAAAGCAGCAGAGAAAACCATTGGAAGAAGATGGATAGGAGGAATGCGAAAAAGACATAAGCGATGGTGGAATGAAGAGGTTAGAGGGGCGGTGAGGGAGAAGACAGTAAAAATGAGAGAGCAGCTAAGAGACAGAACGGGTCAGTCAAGAGCTCTGTACGTGGTGGCCAGAAGCACGGCGGAGAGTGTGAAAAGAAGAGCAAAGAGGGAGGCAGCAAAAATTGTAGTGGAGGAGCTGAGGAAGGACGCGAGGGAAGAAGGAAGAAAATCTTCCGATTAGCAAAGACTTATCGGGGATTGAAGAAAAAGTAGCGAGCATAAAGGATGAACAAGGAGAGGTGTAATAATACCAGAAGATATAAATAAGAGATGGACAGAATATTTTGGAGAACTTCTGTGTGAGGAGGGTCAAGAGATGGAGGAGGAGGGAGGAGAAGTGAGACCAGGGGAGGAAGCAGGGGTAATTACCAAGGAAGAGCTGGAGGAGGCCTTAAGGAAAATGAACAATGAAAGGGCCCCGGGAGAAGATGGATTAAAGACATAGGACACCTGAGGGGAGAAGGAGTGAAGGAAGCAGTGTTGAAGTTTATCAACAAGTGTTGGAGGGAAAGTGAGGTTCCAGAGGGATGGGGAAAAACCATCATTATACCAATATGTAAAGGAAAGGGAGACGTGGGTGAATGTAATAATTACAGAGGTATTTTGTTATTGGATCATCTGGCAAAAGTATACAAAATGATACTCTAAAGAAGAGTGAGGACAATTGTGGAACCCAGATTTGGGGAAGAGCAGTATGGGTACAGGGCGAATAGAAGAGCCACAGATCTTATGTTCGCCCTGAGGATAATAACGGAAAAGACAATAGAATATAACAAAAAGGCTTACATCGCATTTATAGATCTGAAAAAGGCATTCGATTCGGTGCCTAGGAAGAAATTGTTCGACTAAAATGTTCGAGGTTTTAGAGAGAGATTACGGAGTGGGTGGTTACTTAAGAAAGGCTTTGGAGAGTATGTATAAAAATGACAAATGTAATGTAAGAACTGGATATGAAAACGAAAAATGGTTTGAGGTGAGAGCTGGCGTTAAGCAGGGAAGTGTATTGTCACCAATTCTGTTCGTGGCACATTTGGATGTAGTAATAAGGATAGTGAGGGAGGAGGTGGAGGACTTGGATGGAGATGTGATGGCCTATGCGGATGACCTGCCGTGCTGGAGTGAAGACGGAGAGAAACTGAGGAGAGTGGTGTTGGCTTTTGATAACAAACTGAGAGAAGCGGGCCTGTGCATGAACGTGGATATAACAGAAATTATGTTAATGTTAACCATTATCTACATCATTGTCATTATTAATATTATTAATAATAAAATTATATGTTAATGTTAACCATTATCTACATCATTGTCATTATTAATATTATTATCAATAATAACTACACTATCATTATCGATACCATCATTATCATTGCTATCACTATCATTATTATTAGCACTAACCCTTTTATCCCTTCTTTCCCACATTTTTCCCAAGATAAATTTTACTTTTTCAATGTTTTAAGATTCAAACAGCCATCGTCCGACAACCTCATTTAAGTTTTCTGCATATGGTTTTTGGAGTCCAATGGATTTTCTTCTAAGTCTTCATTTTCTTGACAGGTGCATATGAAATGTATCAGGTCTTCTTCAACTCCACATATATCACAGCAGGTTTCACCATTGGAGAGTCTGTTTCTCCATTTTAAGTTTTAAGTATTAGTTTTAGCTCTGAAAAGTATCTGTGAGTAGGGAGTGTTATCATAATCCAAAATTTCTTTAATTTCCCTTTTCCCACCTTTGTAGATTTGTAAACTTTCTTTGTTTTCTATTTCCCTTTTCCAATTCTGCAAATCCCAAACTTTTTCTCGTTCTGCAATTTCCTTTTTATTTAGTTGCTAAAGTGTTGCTACGTCAATTACTACTTTGCCCATGTAGTTAAGAGTTGTTTTTCATCACTTTTTTCCTTTTTCCTTCATTTTAGTAAGTATATGTTTTAAAACTTCATTCTTCCCATCTGATATTGATTTCATATATTTCAATCTGCTGATTATTATCTTTGCCTGCATTGTTGATGCCCCAATTTCTCCTCTAAGGGTTACTGTTGGTGTGAATTTAGCTCCTCCTAAGATCCTCCGGTAGACTGTATTTTCTATGTTTTGCAATGTATCAATTTCACTGAATGGCACGAGATCAAGAGTCATCGAACCATGGATTTTAAGGTGAAAATGATTTAGTTGACGATGGAATGAAGCTTCTCATCCCTTCGGTGATCACGACCCCTAACTTTTCAGTCGATAGTGTGGCACAATCCGAGTCAAATCAGGATTCATTCCAACGGTAGTTAGCAAAGAAGCGACGCAGTGACCCCCGATTATCTCCATTAAAGTGCCACAAATACGTTCAGGGCAGGATAGATAGAGTGTTATATTTAAGTGCTACAAATTGTGATAGAGTTACCGATAGGAGGGAAAATAGTGTAATTAAAACGAGAACGAGTAGTGTTGAAGCCTAAGTCAAGAGTGTTTAAGAATTGTTTCAGACGATTTGAAATATGTACAGGTTCCCTAATTAATTGCTCCAGATCGTCTCCAATACTGATAGTTTTAGCCTCTTCCCCACCTGTATTAGTATGAGAGGAGCCCAACCACTCATTGTAGTGTACGTTGAAATTTTCTAAATAGAGGACCTCAGAATTTGGATTAGAAGTAACAAACCCGTAAAATTTGTTCCTCTAGGGGGAGCAGTAGCAGAAACACAAGATAATAGTGGAAGTAGGAAGACAGATTTTAAGCCATGGAATATTGAGATTCAAGATTTTCGAGACGTGTTATATATATATATATATATATAGTATATATATAATATATCTATATATATTATATATATATATATATATATATATATATATATATATATTATATTATATATATATATATATATATATATATATATATATATATATATAATAATATATAATATATATATAATATAGTAATAAGTGAACCCCTTCAAAGGCCCACATTTGGAATACGAGTTCTGAGTGTCCTTATCAGCGTAAGCTGATAAGGACATGTGTTTTTTCGATAAGTTAATTGATTTTTTCATGTTATTGTCGTAATTATATTTTTATTACGCGCGTCAGGCCGCATACACCATAGCACATACACATTATTGATTATAAATTGGAGTGAGTGGCGAGATAATTGAGATCAACGGAGTGACTTCAATTTCGAGCGTCAACGCGACTTGTCGGCTCCCGACTCTCGGCCTCGACTCTGAACTCTGACTCCCGGTCTCCGACTGCCGCTCGAACTCCGGCTCCGAACTGCCGGTTCAGCTTCTGAAAAGTTTTTTTATTATTATTAATTAATATTATTAGTTTATATTATTATTACGATTATCATTATTATATTATTAATAATAGTGGCTGCGATCAAGGCTTTGTTATTTTTTCGCCGTGATTGATTAATCGCGCGGGTTTCGCTGAGTCCAATATATATATACATGGGTTTAGGGTTATCGTATCGGGCTAAAATTTGAGGGGAGTTAGATGGGGAGCAACTCCAGTCATGGAACAGGTAACGTCCCCATGGGTTCCCCCGAAGGGGGACCCCAACCCCATTAAAAATCAAAGTGTTCGTAATTGGCTGAAATTTTGGGAGAGGAATGCAGAGTTGAGTTTCTATGAAAGACTTGTATGTGAATCTGAGGATTGGCTTCCGGCACCGGTGCTGGAGCCACTGCGGAGCCTGTTTTTGAATAAACAGTCGTATAAACAACAATGTTGGTGTTCCTTAGAGGGTTATCGAGTCCGTTAGAGTTCGAATATGAATGGTTGAGACTTCCTTGAGTATGGTGGGGTGTGTCAACAGGCCCTCGCCCAACCATTAAATATTGAGTAGAAAGCTGAGAACTTGATATACAACCCTTTTTTAGGTTGTATCTTAGGTGTATAGCGGGGGTAAAATGACCGGATTTTACCCAAATTTGGTGGGACCAGCCACAAATCTTGACATGATTGACCTAGAGGTGATGAACTCGGGCATACAACCTTCTGAGGATGTATTTTCTTAGATGACCCGGGTGTAAAAATGACTGTGGGTTGCACCAGACGGGTTACTACAACCCCAAAATCTGAAATTTCGACATGACACAACTAAACTTTGATATAACCTTTTAGGTTTTTATCTTAGATTATAGTATCGGGTAAAAGGACCGCATTGACTAAATTCGGGGACCGCCCCCCCCAAATCTGAAATATTGACCCTACGAACGATGAAACTACGGTATACAACTATCCTTTTACATAAGTCTAAAGCATTAAATCAGTAAATCAAACCACCGCCAACCTACCCTCCTGGCCATTTGTGATCTATTGATCTATTGAATCTATTGATCTATTGATTAAGGTCAAATTTTTTACACCTAAAATTGTCATGTTTTACTACCCTAAACAGTAAAGTCAGTAAATCAAACCACCATCCAACCATCCTCCTGACCAGTTGTGATCTATTTGATTAATTGATCTTATTGATACTATTGATGCTATTGATCGCTAAGTTGATCAATTTGTAAAGGTTATTTTTTTTTACCTAAAATTGTCATGTTTTACATAACCTAAATCAGTAAATCAGTGAGAATTCCAAACCACCATCCACCCTCCTGACCAGTTGTGATCTATTATCTATTGATCTATTGAACTATTTAATTAAGGTCAAATTTTTTTACTAAAATTGTTGAAACGTTTTACATACCCTAAAGCAGTAATGCACTAAATCAAACCACTATCCAACCTCCCTCCGGACCATCTGTGATCTATTGATCTACTTGATCTATTGATCTTAATTGGTCTATTGATCTATTGATTTAAGTGTTCATAAATTTTACTAAATTTGTCAATGTTTTACATATCCCTATAATCAGCTAAAATCAGTAAATCAATGCCACCCAAGCCTACCCTACCTGAACAGTTGTGATCTTATGATGCTATTGATCTAATTCGATCTATTGATTAAAGGTCAAATTTTCTAAAATTGTATACTTTTACATACCTAAAGCAGTAAATCACTAAATCAAACCACTATCCAACCTTCCTCCTACCCTTCTGTGAATCTATTGATCTATTGATCTATTGATCTCAAGTCACATTGTCGAGTATCAGTTTGGATAAACATAACATAAATCAAAGTTCTTTATACAAAGATCAAACAATATAATGCTGACGTAACAAGTTTTCACATTAAATAAAGCTAACATGGCGTAACATGAACTATGAAAATAATGTACAAAGACAAACCTATCACACCTTAAACACGAATATAGCTGTTAACATTAACAAAGTTCCACACTTAAATCATTCAGTAAAGTATACTAACATAAACAACCAAAAACGTGACTTTATTCCACTTTGGGTGCAAACAATATCTCTAACATAACGTAATGTTAATTTACACTAACATGGTAATGAATTAACTAAAATTTATCACAACAGTGTTTATTATCATACTGATCAACGAATATACTCTAACATAATAAGGTTTCCACATCAATAAAAGCTAACATGAGTGTAAACAATGAACTAAGAAATAATGTTACAAGACAGAACCTATCACACCTTAAACCATGAATAACACCTTAAACACGAATAAACTGTTAACACCAGTAAAGTAACTAACATGGTATGCAAAACGTAACCTAATTTTACTTTTTTCAAGCATATCTCTAACATAACGATGTTAATTTACACTAACACACTAATATTTAGCAAAAATGTATCATAACCTTGTCCGATTAATCATACTGATCAACAAATATATGCTAACTTAACAAAGTTTTCCACATTAATAAAGCTAACATAGCATCATATGAACTAGAAAATTTAATGTACAACGCACAAACCTAAACACAACTTACACACAATAAACGTATTAACATTAACAAAGTTCCAGAACTTAAACAGAGGTAAAGTAACTAACATAGAATACAAAAACGTAACCTATTTATATACCTTTTTCAAACATTCTCTGAGACATAATTAAACGTTATATGCTTACATTGACACAGTAAACATTTATCAAAAAATGTGTCATAGACCATACCCAAGCCCTCATAACCTACCGGAGTAAAAGACAATAAAGTAAAGTTTTTAGGGCTTATTCTCTTTTTAGACTCCCAACCTCCTTTCAGAACAATACAACTCTAAACATGAAAAATGATTTTATGCTTTAACCATCACTGCATAAATGATGCAATACTATTATATTGACGCTGCTGCATAGGATATACTAGCATGTAGCAGTCCGCCATTCCGGTTTACCGATTAATAAAAGACACGTCGTTGGAATAACGAAAACTCCTCGTGAGATGATCAACAACAAGCGTAGAGATGCGGGGAGATTCATCGTATTCAACACTTGGAGAAAAAACATCCTCACTGAAGAAAAATAGTATAGTAAACTCCTTAAATGTATGAGATTCGTTTCTTTCAACCAATCAGAAGAAAAGTAAACAAGTAATACGACGTACGAACTAACCATATCAGTTCAAAAGGGTATATATTCTCCTTACAACAAACAAACAACAACAACAAGAACATAGTACGAAAGATAAGTTTCTTTTATATACTAACCAACGAAGATATGCTAACGTAACATTGTTTTTGCATTAATAAAGCTAACATAGCATTACCAGACACTAAGAAAATAATGCACAACGACGAATCTACCCAACTTAAGCACGAATAAACTGTTAACATTAACAAAGTTCCACACTTAACCCTGTGAAGTAACTGACATTGCATACAAAACGTAACCTATTCATACCTTTTCCAAACATATCTCTAACATATTGACGTTAATTTTACATTGACACAGTAATATTTTAAAACAAGAATTTATTATAACCTTGTTTTAATTATCATACAGAGCAGCGAATATATGCTAACGTAAAAAGTTTTCACATTAATAAAAGCTACATAACATAACCTGAAAACTAAGAATATGATGTACAACGACAAACCTAACACCCCTTAACGTGCCGAATAAACACTAACCTTAACAACTTCTTTGCACATAAGCAGCGAATAAAGTCCTAACCATCGTGGCAAAAAGTAACTAGTCACACTTTTTCAAGCATATCTCTAAACATATCAATGCTAATTTTACAATTAACATCGTAAAATTTAACAAAAGTTTACCATAAACCTGTCTAATCATCATACTGACAAAGAATATAATGCAGACGTAACAAACTGTTTTACATCAACTTCGTAACATTTAACAAAAATTCATAATAACCTCGTCTAAATATCAAAATCCCCAACGTATCATAACCTTACCTAACAAAGTTTTTAACCACATAACAAAAATAACAAAATTTTATCCTAACATAACAAAAAATAAGTTCTTTGAGTAAAATATCACAGTAAAACGTAATAATTTACTGGTTTTTAAAGCAGTAAATCATAAATCAGTAAATCAAACCCCTCCATCCCCCGGCAGTCCCCTACCCGTCCCACCAGCCTGTGATCTATTGATCTATTTGATTCAAGTCATATTTCAAGTATCATTTTGGACAAACATAACATAAAAATATGTTCTTTATATACTAACCTACGAATATAAGCTTAACCAACAAAGTTGAATATACGCACCAATAAGCTAACAAATCATAACCGCGACTGGGAAATAATGTGCAAATGCAAACCTAACATACATAGCGTATGAAAGTAATCAGCTAACATCCTGAAAAAATTCCCTTACTGAATCAAGGGTAAAGTAAGCTACCAAGGTTCATACAATACCCGATATGTTCCCACTTTTCGAGCATTTTAGCAACAGGTAAAGCCGTAATTATCTAACAAAATCCCTTAACAAAGTGACAATCTATCAAAAGATGCCACCATCTTGAAGCAGAATTGACACTATATCAAAGGTCACTCGTTCGAGTATAACATATTTGAACCTATGAATATAACGTAGACAAATTAGCAAAAGTCGTAGGCAAACCTAACATTATTCAACAAAATCTTAACCTAGGCTCACGTTCTAACCACATCATCGTCAGGTTAACACAGTAATGTCTTACAAAAACTCATCATTTCTCTAACAAATCAGTGTTATTTCCACATTGTCATATTAATATTTAAACATAACGTTCCTAACTTACGAATAAACAGTTTTTCATTAACCAAGAGTATCTAAAAGCAACACCTTACCTTCCGAGAGAAAACCCGGGGGGATGCGCCCCTTGAAAGGTGTGAATCCTGCGAGGGGGAATCACCCAAAGGGGTGTAAGCGGGCATTAAGCCTCACCCCGAGGCTGAGGCCTAACCCCTCCTTCGGAGGGGTAAAGCCCCTTACACCCTTTGGGTGATCCCCATCTGCGGATTCACACCCTTTCAGGGGCGCATCCCCCTGGGTTTTTTTCGGAAGGTAAGTGTGTGCTTTAGATACTCTTGTTAATGAAAACTGTTTTATTCGTAAGTTACAGATACGTTATGTTAAATATTACTATGACATGTGGAAATAACACTGATTTTTAGAGAAAGGATGAGTTTTTGTAAGGAAATATTACTGTGTTAACTGACGATGATGTGTTAGAAACGTGAGCCTAGGTTTAGTTTTTGTTGAATAATGTTAGTTGCCTAGACTTTTGCAAAAATGTCTTAACGTTTTATTCATAGGTCAAATGATGTTTTACTCGAAACGAGTGACACTTATGAAGATAGTGTCAATTCATAATTCAAGATGGTGGCATCTTTTATAGATTGGTCCACTTTGTTAAGGGATTTTGGTAGATAATACGGCTTTACCTTGCTAATATGCTCGAAAAGTGGGAAAATATCGAGAGTTTTGTATACCCTGTTAGCTACTTTACCTTAGATAATTAGGGAATTTTCAGGATGTTAGCTGATTATTTCATACGCTATGTATGTTAGGTTTGCAATTTGTACATTATATTCTTAGTCGCGGTTATGATTTGTTAGCCTTATTGGTGCTAAAACTTTTTGATTTGGTTAAGCATATTAATTCGTAGGTTTAGTATATAAAGAAACATATTTTTATGTTTGTTGTCCAAAATGGATACTGAAATAATTGACTTTGAATACATGAGCTCAATAGGATCAGCAAAGTGGGTGGGACGGTAGGGGACTGCACGGATGGAGGGGTTTGAGATTTACTGATTTACTGATTTACTGCTTTAAAACCAGTAAATTATTACGTTTTACTGTGATATTTTACTCAAAGAACTTATTTTTTATGTATGTTAGGATAAAATTTGTTATTTTTTTTTGTTATGTTTGGTTAAAAACTTTGTTAGGTTTGCAATTCATTCGCTGGGGATTATGATATTTAGACGAAGTTATGATGATTTTTTTGTTAAATGTTACAATGTGGTGTAAAACATCTGTTACGTCAGCATTATATTCTTTGTCAGTATGATGATTAGACAGTTTTATGCTAAACTTTTGTTAAAATATTACGAATGTTAATGTAAGAATTAGCATGCAATTGTTAGAGATATGCTTGAAAAAGTGTTGACTAGGTTACGTTGCACGATGTGTAGGGTTTACTTTATTTGCTGTATGTGCAGACAGTTTGTTAATGTTAGTGGTATTTTTATTCGGGCACGTAAGGGGTGTTGAGGCTTTTGTCGTTGTACAGTTGCATATTTCTTAGTTCAGGTTAATGTTTATTGTTAGCTTTTTATTAATGTGGAAGACCTTGTTTAGTAGCAATACTTGCGCTGCCTCTGTTGAAATAAACAAGGTAAATAATATTCTTCTTAAATATTACTGTGTCAAGTGTAAAATTAACGTTAATATGTATACGATATGTTTGGTACAAAGTATGAATAAGGTTACTTTTGGTGATGCACTGTAGTTACTCACAGGTGGTAAGTGTGGAACTTTGTTCATGTTACCAGTTATTTCGTGGCTAAGTTTGTTAGATTCGGTCGTTGTGCATTAATTTTCTTTAGTTCTGGTAATGCTATGTTGAGCTTTTTAATGTGAAAACAAATGTTACGTTAGCAATATACTTCGTTGTTAGTATTCTAAAGAACTTATCTTTGTACTATGTTATTGATTGTTGTTGTTGTTGTGCTGAACGAGAATATATACCCTTTTGAACTGATATGGTTCTTTCGTACGTCGTATTCTTGTTTACTTCTTCTGATTGGTTGAAAGAAAGAAGCTCATTACATTTAAGGGATGTTTATACACTAATTTCTTCAGTAGGATATTTTTCTCTGTGCTGATTACGATGACATCTCCCCCGCATCTCTACGCTTGTTTGTTGATATCTTCACGAAGGAAGTTTTCGTTATTTCCCACGACGTGTCATTTAGTATTAAATCGTAAACCCGAATGGCGACTGCTACATTGCTAGTAGTCCTGCAGGGAGGTCCAAATGTATAAGATTAAGTAAATTGGCATCACTTATGCAGATGGTTAAAGCAAAATCATGTTTTCATGTTTAGAGTTGGGTCATTTTCTGGAAAGGAGGTGGAGTTCTAAAGAGAGATAAAGCCTTATAAACTTACTGTTATTTCGTCTGTTACTTCGTTAGGTATTATTGAGGGTTTGGGTATGGTTTGATTGAACACATTTTTTGATAAAATTGTTATCTGTGTCAATGTAAGATTAACCGTTAATATGTTAGAGATATGTTGAAAAAGGTATAATAGGTTACGTTTGTATTAGTTTAGTTACTTTCACCCTCTGTTAAGTCTGGACCTTGTTTAATGTAATAGTTTATTTGTGTTAAGTTTGTGTTAGGGTTGTCGTTTACATTTTTTCCTAGTTCATAGATCCTAGGTTAGCTTTTAATCTAATGTTGAAAACATTGTTATGTAGCATATGATTTGTTGATCAGTATGACCAATCGCACAAGGTTATGATACATTTTTGCTAAATATTAGTGTGTTAGTGTAAATTAACATCGTTAATGTTAGAGATATGCTTGAAAAAAGTATAGATTAAGGTTACGTTTTTGCATTACCATGTTAAGTTACTTTCCTGGTGTTAATGTGGAATTTTGGTGTTAATGTTAATAAAAATAAACAGTTATTTCATGTTTAAGGTGTGATAGGTTTGTCTGTTGTACATTATTTTCTTAGTTCATCTTACATCATGTTAGCTTTATTGATTGGAAAACTTTGTTACGTTAGCATATATCGTTGATCAGTATGATAATTAAACACTGTTGTGATAAATTTAGTTAAGTATTACCATGTTAGTGTAAATTAACAAAATGATATGTTAGAGATATTGTTGACAAAGTGTGAATAAGGTACGTTTTTGGCTGTATGCAACGTTAGTTACTTTACTGATGTTAAGTGTGGAACTTTGTTAATGTTAACAGTTATTCGTGTTTAAAGGTGTGATAGGTTTTGTCTTGTACAGTTATTTTCAAGTTCATGTTTACACCATGTTAGCCTTTAATTAATGTGAATAAAAAAAAAAAAAAAATATAAAAAACTTTGTTACGTCAGCATATATTGTTTGATCTTTGTATAAAGAACGTTTTTTGTCTTGAATTTTTATGTTATGTTTATCCCAAAATGACACTCGAAATGTGACTTGAATCAATAGATCAATAGATCAATAGATCATCAGATCATGGGAGGGAGGTTGGATAGTGTTTGATTTTAGTGATTTTACTGCTTTAGGGTATGTAAAAGGTTACAATTTTAGTAAAAATTTGACCTTAATCAATAGATCAATAGATCACATAGATCAATAGATCAATAGATCAATAGATCACAACTGGTCAGGAGGGGAGGGTGGATGGTGGTTTGATTCTACTGATTTAGGGTAGTAGAATACATGACAATTTTTAGTAAAAATTTGACTTAAATCAATAGATCAATAGATCAATAGATCAATAGATCAATAGATCACAGATGGTCAGGAGGGTGGATGGTGGTTTGATTTACTGATTTACTGATTTAGGGTATGTAAAACATGACAATTTTAGTAAAAAAATTTGACCTTAATCAATAGATCAATAGATCAATAGATCAATAGATCAATAGATCAATAGATCACAACTGGTCGGAAGGTGGGAGGGTGGTTTGATTTACTGATTTACTGATTTTAGGGTATGTAAAGTGTAACATGACAATTTTAGTAAAAAAATTTGACCTTAATCAATAGATCAATAGATCAATAGATCAATAGATCACAACTGGTCAGGAGGGAGGGTGGATGGTGGTTTGATTTACTGATTTACTGATTTAGGGTATGTAAACATGACAATTTTTAGTAAAAAAATTTGACCTTAATCAATAGATCAATAGATCAATAGATCAATAGATCAATAGATCAATAGATCATGATTGGTCAGGAGGGTAGGTTGGGTGGTTTGATTTACTGATTTAATGCTTTAGACTATGTAAAAGGTAGGTGTATACCGAGTTTCATCGTTCTAGGTCAATATTTCAGATTTGGGGGGGGGCCGGTCCCCGAATTTAGTCAAATCGGTCATTTTACCCCGTATACATCTAAGATACAACCTAAAAAGGCTGTATATCAAGTTTCGTTGTTCTATGTCAATATTTCAGATTTTGGGGTGAGTACCCCGTCTGGTGCACCCACAGTCATTTTACACCCGGGGTCATCTAAGATACATCCTCAGAAGGTTGTATGCCGAGTTTCATCACTCTAGGTCAATATTTCAGATTTGGGGGCTGGTCCCACAAATTTGGTAAAATCGGTCATTTTACCCCGTATACACCTAAGATACAACCTAAAAAGGTTGTATATCAAGTTTCAGCTTTCTACATCAATATTTAATGTTTGGGGTGGGATCCCTTCTGGGGGGTCCTAGACACCCTATACGGTCTTATAACCATCATATTCGAACTCTACGACCTCGATAACCCTCATAAGGACACCAACATTGTTGTTATACGACCTTGTTTAATTAAAAGCGCTCGCAGTGGCTCCAGCACCGGTGCCGGAGCCAACTCCTCAGATTCACATACCAAGTCTTTCTAGAAACTCAACTCTGCATCCTCTCCCAAAATTTCAGCCAATTACGAACACTTTGATTTTTAAGTGGGGGTGGGGTCCCCCTTCGGGGAACCCATGGGGACGTAACATCGTCCATGACTAGGGTACCTCCCCATCTAACACCCCTCCAAATTTTAGCCCGATACGATAACCCTAACCCATGTAGATATATATTGGACTCAGAAACTGGATGCGAAGAAGCAACCACGGCGGAAAAAATAACAAAAATAATAATAATAATAATAATAATAATAATATAATAATAATAATAATAATAATAATAATAATAATAATAAAAAACTTCAGAAGCTGAACCGGAGTCGGAGCCGGAGTCGGAGCCGGAGTCGGAGCCGGAGTCAGAGTCAGAGTCGGAGCCGGAGTCGGAGCCACAGTCGGCTCGAAATTGAGATCACTCCGTGATCTCAATTTCTTCGAACTAATAATAATAATAATAATGTGTATGTGTATGTGTATGCGCACGCGCGCGTAATAAAAAATAATTACGAAATAACATGAAAAATCAATTAACTTATCGAAAAAACACATGTCCTTATCAGCTACGCTGATAAGGACACTCAGAACTCGTATTCCAAATGTGGCCTTTGAAGGTGTTCACTTACTACTATATATATATATATATATATATATATATATATATATACCATATATATGTATATATATATATATATATATAATATATATATAATATATTAGGTATGTATATATATAATATATATAATATATATATATATATATATATAATATATATATATATATTATATATATTATATTATTATATATTATAACAACTCCCAGGTAGGGCTTTCGC
>JABUQX010026041.1:22500-26572 GCA_015478945.1 Trachelipus rathkii
TGGAAAAATAGATGAAACACTTGTCGATACTGGAGGTGTGCGTAAAAAAGTTAGAGAAGAACATTACGTGCTAGTGTATTTCCAGATGCATGTTACATCGATCACGTTAGTCCTAACTCAGGAAGATCTCGAGATGTATTTTAATGAAATTCTGGGTATTATTGAACGAACAAGATCTACAGAGACTTTAAGAGCAGTGATTTGCGATGGAACTCCTGTGAATACGGGTAACAAGAATGGATAATCCACACTTTGGAGTTACATCTTAAAAGACCACTTCAATGGCTCATATGCATGTTGCATTTTAATGAACTGCCACTCAGGAAGTTATTTAGTGTTGTTGATGGGAAGACAACTGACCCATCGTCCCATGAAGGACCTATAACCAAACTGCTCTCATTTGATCCTCAGACCAAACCCATCATTAATTTTCAACCAATTCAGGCTCTGTAGTTGATGTTCCTGAAACAGTTACGAAAGATCTAAGTTCTGACCAGCTGTATTTACTAAAAATCTGTTTATTAATTAAGCAAGGGGTACAAAATGCAGATCATAATAATATGCGGTATTTGAAAACTGCACAGCCGGGTGCCTTAAGCCATGCAAGGTGGCTAACTAAAGCTAACAGGACTGCTTCGATTGTAGTTTCAACAGATCCCGATCTGATGATCTGAGGCGTTGGTTACGATTCGTACTGAAACTTCTAGCCCCAATGGTCTACTATCCGCTCCCATCCCTTCTTCAAGTGGTGCAAAGAATTTTCATTTTATGGTATCACAGTATCAAAAAACTTTCTCCTGAGGTCAGAACATCATTTCTCCAGTGTTCCTAAACAACTCCTATTTTTGTCATCAAGAAACTTGTTGCTAGCTGGTGTTGCAGATGAACGGGAAACAATAAGAAGATTTCATGTCAACAAATTCTTCAAGCAAGAAAGAAAATTTCCTCCACCAATGTGCAAGTTCGCTGCTTGATAAAAGGCAGCTAAACGTCAATCTCAACGCCACTTCCTACATGAAACTGATAGACTGGGGGAGTACTCCTATTCCCCCCCCCCCCTCCTCATTATTATATTAGTGATGATATTTTGGTTAGTAATCAACAAATTCTCCTACCAAAGTATCCGTGTCATTCGGTCGATGTTGAAAGAAATGTCAAAGATGTTTCCGCTGTTTCTAGTAGGGTCGTTGGTCATACTTCTCGATATGGTGCAATACTACAAACCAAACATTCTCGAATCGAAATACCTTCAGTACAGACAAAATCTGATTTTCTATGAGATTTTGTACTATGCAGGTTGTTTAGCATGTAAGAATGTAAGGATATTTAAGCTATACTGTATATCTGGCTATATATATATTTTTGTTTTTAAATAAAAGATTCAAGGTAAAGTTGGGGTATGAAAACAAATCTTGAAGAACTTACTTTTAACACATTTCAGTTTGTATCTGAAGTGAGCACCAAAATAAAGTTGTTTCAAATCTGCACTACCAACTTTTGTAGTTTTCAACCAGCTAATATATATATATATATATAAATTATATTATTATATTATATATATTATATATATATATTAATTATAGTTATATATATATATATATAATATATATATATATATATATATAATATATATTTATATATATAAATAATATTTATTTATATATATTATAATATATATATATTATATATATAATATATATATATATATAATTATATATATATATATATATATATATTATATATATATATATTATATTATTATATATATATATATATATATATATATATAATATATATATATATATAATATATATAATTATGGAACTTGTCCTTTAAAAGAACGAACGATGTAACCGATTTTTTTTATTATTTCAAGGCAATGGAGCGTCCAAATTGCCAATAACAGTTTTTTTTTGTGTTTTTTTTTAACAAAGGAATACCCAAGATTAAATCGCAAAGATGGAAAGAGTCAGGGTTTCTATGCCTCAGTTGGGGACGATGGGGGGGGGAATTCGTCCCCCCTCTGTCCCACTTTCGGCTCGAGCCCCTTAAAAAATTAAAACAAAATTAACATATAAAAATTACATGATAAAAAAAGCAACTTGTGGTAACTCTTGCTCTCCTTCTATTGGAGTTTTAGCTAACACGTGACACTGCAGGGTTCCACGCGTAGCGTTTCGGCGATTTTTCGATATTATGTCTTTTTATGTAACATCCTTTAAAGGAGTAGTGCCTATATATATATATATATATATATATATATATATATATATATATATATATATATATATATATATATATATATATATATATATATATATATATATATATATATATATATAATTAAAATTTTGTTAGGTTAGGTTAGGTTAAGTTAGGTTAGGTTAGGTCAGGTTAGGTTAGGTTAAGTACGTAACTTAACCTAACCTAACCTAACCTAAACCTAACATAATTTGCATTATATATATATTTATATATATAATATATATATATATATATATATAGTATATATATTATATATATATATATATATATATATATATATAATACTATAATCGTTGTGATCAGTTAAACTTCGAGGGTTATGGAAACTACGTAGCTTGGTGAGGTTCTTTGAACACGACATCGCTATTAAGTACATAATCTACAAATTATGCCTATATATATATATTAATATATTATTATATATATATATATAATATATTATATATAATATATATATATATATATATATATATATATATATATATATATATATATATATATTTATATAGGACAAAGTTACTTAACGCCCATACGGAACGGGAGGTCGGATCAAAAAAATTTTTTTGCAGGTAACCTCTGTGATACATACATAAATAGATGTTTAAGGGGCGAAATGAATTTTTTTTTTTTTTGCCTATGTTTTAGGGGTGAAATGAAGTTAGGTTAGGTTTGGTTAAGTTAGGTTAGTTTAGGTTAGGTCAGATCAGGTCACTCCTAGGAAAAAAAAAATTTCATTTCGTATATAAAAAAAAGTTTAGTTAATCTTCCAAATTCATTTTCTTTCTTTTCCGTTTTCTTTTGACCGCTCGACACAAGAAAAAGATTAGATATTCCAATACCTATTATTTCGCAGCGCATTCTAGAACCCAAAAAAAGATATTTTTAATTTTTTTATTTGGTTTAAATAGTTTTCATTTCGCCCCTAGAAATGTTTAGTTTTAATTAAACTTTAGTTTTATATTCAGTAAATTTACTAATTTATAGTTATTAATTAAGACGTCAAAAGACGCTAGCATTATTTTTAAAAATAAATATATACGTAAAATTATATAAGCACTTATAGCATTTATTTGATTGACAAGATAAAGTGAGGGTTACTTATTAATTAGTTTGCTCAATTTTGTAGGCAATAATGGAATTGATAGACCTTAATTACGTTTAGGAGATAATCATTTATTGTTAGCTTTTTTTGAAAGCAAATAAATTAATATTAAATGAAAAGAACGTATGAAGTGCGGTATAATGGGTTGTAGTGTTGTGTTTTTCATGTAATAAGTTTAAATTTCGATGTTGAAAATGTAAAAGTAATTACGCCCTGTTTATTGATATTATTTGATGGTGCGCCATAACAAAAAAATAGAAGAAAAGGGCAAAGGGAACCATTTAAATATGTATGTTCCTAACCAAATGAAACCAAGTCCTCCCCACCTAACCTAACATAACCTAACCTAACCTAACCTAACCTATTGTAAGGAAACCTAACCTAACTTAACCTATTGTAAGGAAACCTAACGTAACGTAACGAACCTAACTCCAATTAATATATCATAACGAAACAAAATCATGTCTACTGTAACAAAAAGTAATCAATCCTTTAAAACATAAATTAAAGAAAATAAAATATTAAATGCAAATGTAGCCAAAATAAATAAATAAATAAAATTTATAAAAACTTTTTAGGTAAAAATCTAATACCAATAGCTGAAAGGAAAAAAGAACATTAAGCGTGATACCTCGCATCCTTTATATGGTTTAAAAAAATGGGTAGAGACTTTCAGAATTATTTAAATTTATAGCTAAATATTAT
>JABUQX010026042.1:0-22061 GCA_015478945.1 Trachelipus rathkii
CCCCGAGATATATATTTATTCTTTCATATAAACTACATATTTAGAGCTTACAAGCGAAAGTAGGCAATCTTGGAATCCTCGTAATTTCACGATAGAGGGGATATATGTAAAAGTTAGTAATAAATATTTTGGAAAAAAATTTTATTTTAATCAATTATATGTAATATTAGGTTGAGTGTGGCCTATTTAGAGACTCTTGTGTGTATTCTGTGTTTTCGGTTCTGATAAAATTGATAGACTTTTCTATTTATAGTCTTTGTGCTTTATACGGCACACTAGGGTTAGGGGTTGGGTGTGTGGTGATTGGGCGTCGTAGCACGACGGGATCAGTAGGTGGAGTGACGTTTCCATAGCGCGCGCGATATGTTGTTGTTGTGCTGAGGGCGGCGTGGTGTAGTGTAACCCTGCGTCGACACGCGTTGGCTTTTTTCAAATTGACCGTTGGTAATATGAGCGGGGGTCCTTCGGTGAGAGCTCTGCTTTCCTCTGTAAAAGGTGGGATATTTAATGCCGGACTCTTGCCGTATTTTCTTCTCGTGAAGTTTGCCATGAGACTCCGTACTCCTGTTGTTCTCTAATGCGGTGAGGTGAGTTTAGGTGGTTTAAAACACAACTACGGCTTTTCCTGAGCAATTAGGGTCAGAATAAAAAAGAAAATCTTTAAAATAGAGGAAGGGAAAGTGTGTATTTTAACGAGAAACCAATATAAAGGTCTCTAAATTTGCTGTTGTGCCTTTAATCATATTACGTATTAATTCTAGTTAGTACAAATAATTTTATATTGATTATGTATTTTTTTACATATTTTCTGTGATAGTTTAAATTTTACTCTGTAGGGATCCAGAAATAGTTGGCCTTTTCTGCTGTAGCTTATTATAGTGTGTGAGAATAATATCATGTCGTTTTTTTGATTTTTAGTCAGATGTGTTTTTTTTTTTTTTTTTGTTTTTTATTTTTTTTGGTGTAAGAAGAGAATGCTTCCGAGTCAGATACTTTGGACTATCTTTCCAGCTAATGGTCCATTTTTTCCGTTGTTTACTGTGACGATAGTCAATTAGTTTGTTAGAGATTTTCTAGATTATTGACGATTTAATTGTCGTAATTTATATATTGAATTTATTTTTATATTATTAAGTGAGCTCCTTCTATTGGTGATTGTTTCATCATTTTTATTGTGATATTTATTGCTTTAATGTATTATTTTGTACATATTATATATGTAATATTAAAGATGTGTTAAAAATGTTTCCAGATATGTCTGCTACGTGTATTTATTTTATATAATTGTAGGAATATATTTTTTATTATATTATATTATATTATATTTTATATATTATTATTTATATATATTATATTATATTTATATATATTATGTGTGTGTTGTGTGTTATATGATATGATTATAGTATGTAAATGACGCTGTATTAAATATTCTATGGTAAAAACATTGGGTTTTAATAATTCTAAATGTTTTAAAGAAATTGCTTATTAATGTTTTACCAAACTTTCTTACTGTATTCTTGTGTATGGAGAGAGCAGTTTGAATAAATAGTGGATGTTAGATTTTTTTTTATAATAATTTGCCCACATTCTTCTATTTTGTTTTGTTGTTTTTTGAAAACGCGTAGTGCGGTATCATCAACAATAACGGGTTATACAATTATAATCCTCATTGAATCATGTTGAAAATTTGTTTGTTTGTTGGTTTTGTACAATTTTTTTTGGTTATAGTTAATACTATGCTTGCTGTAACTCGAGCGCTTGCTTTCAATTTTAATAGTGTTGGCGTATTTTCTCAAAACTGTGAGTATATATATAATATTTAGTATATAATTAATGTTTTTATTATAGTATATGTTTTTTATTTATATATATTTAGTTATATATTATATTATGATTATATTATTTATTATTATTATTATATATATTATATATTTATATTATATATTATATATTTTATATTCTATTATATATATTATATTATTAAAATATAATAATTATATTTCAGTACAAATTTATTATATGGATATCATTAATAATTATTTTATATATATATTGATTAATAGTTATTAATGGTTTTTAAGGATGACGGTAATAGTAGTTGATATTGATAATGAGTGATTAATAATTGAATTAATAATATATGATATAATGATAAAATTATTAGTGTATTTGCAAATAAGTATTATAGTAATATATTATTTTTATATTTTAGTATTAATTTATTGAAATGAATATTTTTCTGGTTTAGTTATTTTTTTTGTTGACCTTAATTATTGTTTGATTCTCCTAATCATTTTGCTGGTAACTTATAGGATTTTTTGTGGTAATAATTACGGTATACGGCATTGTTAATTATATGATATGTTATTTTTGTTTATGTTGATGGTATATATATTTATATTATATTATATCTACGGTATAATACTTATTTAGTTTTACAAATACTATTATTATGATTTATTATATATATATTATTATATATCTTCTATATTGATTATTTATTTGATATTATTATTATTAATTTATAGTTATTATATTACTTTAATTTATTTGAATATTATTTGTAATCATATTATTTGATTAAATACGGTCAACCTGGTATAATGCTCTATTGGTAGCAAGCACTGCGCACTATAACAATAGGTTCGAATTGGTCTCCAGGTTTCACAACTGGTCGGTTTGTGGTAGAATGTGTAAGCTATTTCTCTTCCTTTGAGCTATCGTATTGTCTCTTTGTTGGCTTTTTAGTAGTACATGCTCTTTTCCTTGAATTTGTAATACCAGTACTAGTAGATAGAGAGTGATTGGTTTATCTCTGTTATATTGATATATTTTATATATGAGGTTGAAGTATTATATATTATAATATATTTAATATAATTATATAAAGATTAATATATTTATTATTTTTTTTTATATTATATCACGATTATATATTATTATTTTGATTATATTATATTTGTCTCTTGAGGATGAAGTAACGAAATAATAAAGGATTAAAGAAAGTTTGATCTTTAGTTATGGAAAAGTCAATATAGAATATAGGCCGCATAGAATAATCAGTTTCTGATATTTAGCTCTAACATAATACATATATATATATTTTATATATTTATGATTATTTATTCTTATTTATATTTTATATTGATATAATATTATATAATATATTGATTTAATTTCTATCATAATTTTATTACATCAAATTATATTTTCTAATAATTAAATCATAGGATTATTTTATTATCATATTATATTATATATATTTATATATATATTCATATTATCTAATTATTTTTAGCGTTTTTTTTTATGATTACCTTATATTATATTATAATTATTATTATATTATTTATATTATACTTATATTACTTAATATTTTTATTTATATATATAATTTATTATAAGTATATGGCTTTTATTATAATTTATATATGATATACTTAATTACTTTATATATAATATTTATATTTATATTTTTTATATATTTGTATATGATTTTATATTAGTTAGTCTCTGGTGGCGCTAGTGGTTTTTTATGTGGTTGGCGTTTTTTGCATTTCAGCTAATGGTTCGTGAGTTAATATCGAGTCTCGTCAAATCGTGATTTAGTCTTTTCAGATCTTACAGTCACTCTAATGGTTACGGACATCCGTAAAACATTGCCGTTTGTATGGAAATTATTTTCTGTAATTCTTACTAAGTTTAATTCGGCATAGTGTGAGATTTAATACAACTAATTCTCAATATACTTCCTCTGATACCTAGTTCACGACATCCATATAGCCAACAAATACAACTGATACAGTACTATTTAATTATACACATACAGACATCGCTAATCATTACGCTATTTCGCTCTACACGTCAACATGTATAGGTCTGTGAGTCCAGAGCCTTTAGCCTATGCCTACTACTGATGGACTGGAAGATATCTTGACTTGAGTTTCATGAGGCTGTAGCTAGGGGTTACTATCTACCTATGCTGATAATTCTGTTGTGCATCCTTTTTCCACTTTGTATGGGCCCACTTGTCGGGAAAAACATAAAATAACATAAAATAGTAACCTCTCCCCCGATTGTCGTGGTAAATAAATAGATGTACATATATAGTATATATATATTTTTTTATATATTCTTATATTCTTTATATATGTATATTATTTTATAATATATATATATTTTAATTATACTATTATTATATATAATTATTTTTATTTATAATATATATATTATAATTAATAACTTTATATATTATATTATATATATATTTATAATTATTATAAAGGCAATAACATAAACTGCTGCAGGATTAATTTTTAGTTGCTTTTTCTTATTTTCTATTTTTTCATAATATAGTTATATCTATCCTATACTAATAATTATGTCACTCTCTCAGTAACTTTCTTACAAATTTAAATTAGGTAAAAAAATATTAATTTATTTAAATTAATATATGAAATTGTTTACGGCATTTCGTGTACGTTTGGACTAGCTTCTACGTGGACATTAGGTCGTACGTTCTGCGGCGATATGTTCCGTAAGTGCAAAATTCTTACCCGAAAAAAAGAGAAATACATTGTTATCGTTAGTATAAGTTAAATCTATGTAGGTTCGCAGTTTCTGATAATTTACTATGTCATCATCGGTCCCATATTAATGGTTAGGCTGAGTTTTACTGCTATATCGTCGATCACCATTATTAGTTTTAATGGTTGCAAATATTAGACTGACTTTAATATACTACATGGTATCCCGAAGGTAAGAGGGAAACAATTTTTTGGGAATATTATTTTTGGCGAAAACTTTTTTTGACCTTTTTGCTATCAAATTTTCTTTTGATAAATGATTAAAACATAATATCCTTTCTAATTTAGGACTAAATTAGTTATATTTATATCTATAATATTATATTTAAAATAAGGTATTGAAGAATATTATTTTATTTTTAAAAGAGATTATTATGTTAATTTGATTTTACCTAATATGTAGTGTTTATTCTCAAATCTCAGCCCGCAAAACCACTCTTTTCTTGATCATTAACTTCATTTTTTAAATATAAGCATAAGCCATAATTTCACTTGATATTGTCAATGTTAAAATGCAGTTGAAAATATTATATTTTAATTATATATATACGATTTACGATCGTTTAATGGCAGCTGCTGTAGTTGATAACGTAATCATTAAAGTAACTTTTATTTCTTCTGTTTTTTTGCCTGTCCTTTTGTATTTATTTGAAATTTTGAGCCCTTCATCTTTACTGTCATGTCCTGTTTTTCTTCATTGTCTTCAAGTTTATATTGAATCGAGAATATCGAACTTAAAGGTCAAATCCCGACACTTGGTAGAATTTCAATTAGAAACCGCTGTTTCCCATTTTTGGTCTCTAGCTGCTATATTTATCCTTATTTTTGGCATTTATTTCTTCTTCTACTGATGAGTTTTGTCTATCTTTTGTTAATCTTTGCGTTTGTTCGGGATTTGTGGGGGGTATTACAATGATTCCAATAGGCGTTAGCGATTGTGACTAAATAATTATTTTCTGCTCCAGCTATTCTATATGAATTAGTTATGATTCCCCTCTAGATCCTTCTATGTAATTTTGCATTCTTTGATGAGAGATTATTCGCGTTATCCCCTGCAAGAGAAGATTATATAACAGAGCTGAATGATCTTATTGCGCTATAGTCATTGTCAAGGCATGTATCTTTGGGAGAAAATTTCGACCTAGATTAGGTCATTAAGTATCTATATATGGTTAGACCTAGTCAATGCGGGGCATCGGCTTCCTATTTCTCTTTACCTTTCATCGTCGACAACCTCATCTTCTCTTCCGTCGACACTGCCGTCTATTTGTAACTTTTATTTGCTTCCTTGGGTGATGTGGTTATATTCTGTGCTCAGTTCTTAATTAGGTAGGGTATAGGAGACTCAGACCATTTTTTATTGGAGTGTGCATAGGTTTTTTCTGGTCGTTGCGCACTCTTTTAGAGTTGGCGAATGGTAACTTAGTTTCCTTTATCAGAGTTTGTTTTCTTGGTGTGCGTCGGTATCGGTTCTATTGGCTGGTCATTTGGGCTTGTTGTTCGAAGCTTATGGCGAGGTCTTCGCGAGTTGAGTTGAAGTCCTCGTTTCCCCTTCCCTCAAAGTGTTATGAGTTGGGGGTTTGTAATTCCATGTCGCTCTGGGTATGATGCATATTGCCCCTTGTAAATATGAAAGGAAGTTCATTATAAATGATGATGCTAATTGAGATAATTCATAATTTGTATGCTAATAGAAATAAATGTTTAAAGAAATAGTGGTTTTACGAGATGCTCTGCGATTACATATATATTGTAGCCTCTCCTTAAAAAGAATTTATAATGGTTTATAATTTTACGCAAAAAAATATATATTCGTTGAAAAAAAATTGAACCAGGCTACCAATCAAAAATTTTCGTTTATATTTTGGATCTTTCTGAAAGTAATGAAAGTTTTTTTTATTATAAAATTTGAAATATCTTGGATATTTACAGTCCATTCTTATCTTTCTAATAATAATTATATTTATAATAATAATAATAATAATAATAATAATAATAATAATAATAATAATAATAATAATAATAATAATAATAATAATAATAATAATAATTAGAAACCTTTATCTACTCTTATAAAGTTATTAAGATATTGCGCTACTCTTCCGATTGGAGATCTAAATTATAATAAGTTAATTTTGTTTTTTGCAGGAATCCACTTCTTTCTGGAAGAAGGATTGAAAGACGAGTCCTTGAGTGGCAAAGCGGAATGTCTTCGAAGAGGAATGCTTATGCAATTAGAAGGCCTACGAACCGTCTATCCATATCTTCACTTCAGCTCATCAACAGACCCAAACGCCAATATTCGAAATAATCAAACTCCGCTTTCATATATTAATATTGAAGCTCAAAATGGTACGTACCTGGAAATATATATATATATTTGTACGACCATTTCGATATATTGTTAGTCTTATTGAATATTACATCAATTTCCATGAATATTTTCCTTTCGATATATTTGATACATACCGTATGTGAATTCATTTTATGCTAATGATAGTTAATCAAAATATGCAAATTGACCGTAATGAAAAAAATAGTTTTGGTATTTAAAACTTTTCATCTCTTATTTCTCCAATGCATTAATTTGTTTACATTCAACACAGCAGTAAATAACAGTTTAATGAGTACGAGCAGCAGTAGCAGCATAAATTATAGCAGTACCGGATGTAGTAACGGAAGTTCCAGCACTGGCTACAGTGGGGATGGAATGGTGACGGTGCAAAACGGAACTTCTTATCCACACGATATAAAAATTGAAAATTACGAAGAATTCGATGCTATTGAGGTATATATTATATATATATATATATTATATATTATAATCACATATATATTATATATATATATTATATTATAGTATATATTATAATTATCAATTAAAAAATATATAAAAATAAATAATATATAATATATATATATATATATATATATATATATATATATATATATATATATATATATATATATATATATATATATATCACATAGGAGTTGACTGTCTCAGGTGGTGGGGTTGATAACGGTGCGGAATTGGCGGTTTGCTCCGGTTCACCTTCATTAATTTCTGTAAAATTCGAGTTTTTTTTTCTAATTTGAACTTTGTTGAACATCATTTTAGCTCCTTCAGTCAAAGGCGGATATTGTGCTTATGTACTCAATAACGTTGATTGTTCTCCTGTCTCTGATTTGGAGTCTTAATTTTCTATCTTATGATTCAGACTCTTTTCCCAAAATTCAGCAGTTCTTAATATTTGTCTCAGAACTCAACTGACTATCCTAAATTCTTCGACTATTTAAGCTCAAAAATAGAACCCATTCTCCCTTTTCATTTTTCTGTAACTCTGATTCTTGATTATTTCACCGTTCATCGTCTCCAATGGCTTTTCCATAAATGTTATGATTAAGCTAGCGAACTCGCCTACCATTTCTTAATTCAGAATAACCTTGAGCAGATAGTGCAGTTCCCTACCCGTACCCTTATCCCTGCCACTACCCCTCTGGGTTTCTTCGATCACCTTATCCCTGTCTCCTCTTCTGTCTCCTCAGGTCTTCAACAGGAAAGGGTCTCTTTCTTATGGCAAGAAAACATCATTTTTGTCACTTCGGTGCTGCTAAATGGTTGGACTTGAGCTTGTACTTTCTTGATTTTCCTTGGCATGATTTCTGCTTCAAAGGAAGAGGTGTCCTTTGGAGTGTACAGAAATCATGATTGAGATGATCTTTTGAACCATTAAGACATATATTCCATTTTCTTTCCCTTCAATTAAATCTAATATATCTTAATTCAACTGTGCCTATTCTTATGCAATTAGTAACAGGAACCCTCGACTTGCCTTCATCAATTACCATCGTCTTCAAACTTCAGAAACTTATGCAACTTATATTTCATCCCTGAATCGTCCAAGATCTATTCTCCTCCAACTAAGAACATCGTGTTTTAACATCAATACACTCTATATAGTCTTCGATATCAAATTAGACGAATAATATTATTATGAACTATGCTAACTAAATAGTATTGCTTGCTCACAGAATAACATACAATCACAACTCAGGCAAAGTGTTTATTTAATCAGAGCCTTAAATGCCTGAATTATTGAGTCTATAATGATATCTAAACTAATTACACAATGGTGAATTTCTAAGTATAGATTACTTTTATATAACACTTTTTTATTTCAGTTACATGAATCGATCTTATTCTGTCGAAGAGGTAATATTCGAATCCTTTTATAAGATCGAGTGTATCCAGCACTGATATTCGTGAGTTACTCATTACTGATCCCTCGATGCTACCTCAGAAACAAAACTTTTCTTCCAAGTTTTCTCTTAGATTATTACTTTTTTAATCTATACTTGATTGTTTTATTATCATCGTATCCGATGGAAGATAAAATTTCATCTTGTGGTACTTAAGCACTTTCATAAGTCAGCCACGTAAGGTATCTGTTGATTTTTGTCCTAGTAATTTGGAAATGAGCAACTAATTAGCCTTTTACTCGACTGTGAGGTGCCATCATAGAGATCACCTGTGCTTCCCTCTGTGTGTACTATATATTCCATCAGTAACACTACTCAGACCATAGATGCTATTTTAATTAAAACTATCATTGACTGCTATTAAAGTATTTATTCGTCATTTTAGTTCAAATGATATGATACAAGTAATGCTAAATTATAATAAAAGATTTTAATTTTGAATTCGGAATATATTTTCTCTTTTGATATTTTTCCTATGCTTTTCCAATTTAAAATTATCTATTAGTTGAGCAGTTTTGGTGAATTAGGGAAATAAGGTTACATATGCGCTCTTTGAAAGAGAATATCTCTTCTTCAGTTGAAATTGTATTTTTAAATATATACAGTATTTATTTCCGTTATTCTATATCATAAAATGTCAGGGAATTTCCATGGTCGTCAACCTGAGATAATTGTATTTTAACCGCATTCACGCCATTAGCATTATCACTGATTCCACAGTAATAACTGAAACGCCTCGTGTAAAGCCTGCCATAACTCATATTAGTATAATCTTATTTGACTATACAATTCAACATAAATACTGATATTCACTACTATTACATAAATAGATAAAGACAATCATACATAGTCATATATATTAGGGATGGGCCGAATGTAATCGTCATTATCTCTCTTTACTCCTAGACATTGTGATATTTCTGTCGAACAATGGTGCATCGCTTATGTCAGACAGCCAACTCGTAAGAGAATTGTTTCTTCACTTATACTATTTATCTAATCATTACGTCATACAAGATACTGTAAGATTGAAATTTTTTAGTGAGTTTCCGCGTTGATGTTATGCGAATGTTCATACTTCGCACATCTCGTCCTGACTATCCTATCTGTAACCTATATCGACCCATTATTAGCGCTAATAAAGGTTTTTTCACAACAATTTACACTGGCGTAGTATCGCCTATACCCAGGGGTAAAGGTAGTCAAATGATCAAAAGAGGCAGTAGACATTTCGTCTTAGACGTCCTTACTAAAGGAATGGTTATATAGCTAGTGGACAAGCAGTGTGTACTCATACTGTCAATCGAATTACCAGTGCATACACGGCTACAACGGTCGCTAAACTTTTTCAATTCAATCTTCACCCTGGTGTAAATAGATTGAACATGTGATGGTCATATTGTAATAGATCTGGCCAATTAACCATCGTTCAAATGTTTCACACACATTGTTAAACGATAGTCATAGACGATACAATTGATGCGGGTCAGACAGCTATGTGCCATTAGTGAATACTTACAGCGAGACCTATTGCCTCAGTTTCATCGTTTTTTGTACGACTGGATGCCAGTTTGGTACATCCTTCCGATATGGTGTCCATACAGAGCCCAGGGAGGAACAGTTTGAGTCACCACCTTTGAGGACATCATTAGACAATTACAATTAAGCTGCTCTTACGCTTTCTGCAGCTACCATTCTGTCAGCGCAACTGCATGCCTGGATGAGAAGTTTCACCTGGCAGCATGAAAGCTTCTTCTATTGCGCATCGGAACACGGCCATAATTTGGTCCTGTAACTCTTGCCCCTGGTCCTCCTCTCGGTATTCCTCGAACTTCGTACAAGAAAGCAACTCAAATGCTCGGACTAAGAGAAAGCGTCGTTTATCGGCTATTATCCATATCGAATACCTGGAATAGTTCCTTCCTTCTCTCAACAAACTACAACGTCTAGCATAGCCTTCCTCGGCAACGAAAAGCCTTTCAATCAGTGTAAGGAGGCATGGAAGCCATCTTTGGCCACATCATCCTCTACCGTCCAACTAACATGCATGCACGATTGGGAGACACTCGCTTCTCATGATTAATTCGGCAGACTCACACCGGTAGTCGTTGCACGACCTATGATCGGAATTCTCTTTCCTCGATTAATCGCATATCAGACGGAAAATTACTTTCAATTAACGAAGGGGATGCAAAGTAGAAAATATATAGTGGATAGGCATTAGACCGGCTTATTTCCACCATGATACCGGATTCATCACGAGTCCCTTTCTCCCATTCCTGAAACACACGCTCCATTCACTACTACTACTCCGTCAAGATCATACGAGTGTCATGCCACTCAATTGCTAGCCTTTTAATAGTCTCTTTCTCCTCTCATCCTTGAACTTCGTGCCACTCCTTCAAGGTATTGTCACTCTTCCCAACTACCTAGCAGCGCCGCCACCTACGATATCTACAGAGCCCTGCATCCTTCCAATGAGATTAATGCCTCAGCCGAAACCTCCGTGAGCGGACTTACAAGACTTACGCGATCCTTGTCTTCTTCGTCCCATGGCGTTAGGCTTGTGAGACGAACTACGCTCCTAGTATGTCGTCGATCATTCACCTATGGATTTCCTTGCTCGACGTCTGTCTTGCGATTATGTGGAGCCATGTCAACAAGGCCATCGTCGCTTTTACCTTATTTTTCTTGATATAGATGCGGTCCTCCCTCTCGACGTGGAGAGTGTAGATCACTTGTATTTGACTCCGCCATCTTAGTCATCTTTGGAACTACATCCTGACAATAAACTCTCAGATTTCACTACAGAGCTAATGAATCCTATAAAGTTTGAAAGAGAACTGTACGAAGTAGGGTTATGTGAAATGATATTGAATACAGACAAAGAAAATATACCTCACAACCTATAATGGATGATGTTATACAGGAGTGTAGATTGTGTTGAAAGCATATTAGAAGTGAAAACATGGGTGATCTGAAGCGGGTAACAAATGGCGGAATATAATTGGTTGATGAATAGCTATATTAGGTATCAGTAATGAAAAACATCTCAGTAAAGTAGTTCTTTATTACCATTGCATTATTTCACATTTAACTGACGTTTCCTATGATATATTAGTTCTAGACAACTCAGAGCGCGAGCCAAAATTATAAATAATTTTATATAATAGTAAATCATGAGAATAAAGATATCTTTAATAATAATCTGACAAAGTTTTATTTACAAAAATATAATCTTATAAAAAGTAGCAGGTTTTATTATTTTTTATTAAAATAAATTAAATTACGATTATTATTATTATTATTATTATTATTATTATTATTATTATATATTAATTATTATTATTAGTTATTATTATATATTTATTATTATTATGTATTTATATCTCGGTTAAACTAGATTATGACGATTGTGTGGTAAGCTTCATTGAAACCTCTGCTCGTCGACTACAAAACGTCATAATAATAATATACATATATAAGACAAGCTAGATACCATATTACAATGTTAGTCCGTAGTCTAATAATACTGCTATAATTTTATTTTTATCTTAACCAAATTATAGTAACAAATTTCTAGAGGGGCAGTTATAGTATCAGCTATATTATAATACTAATCTATAACACATATAATATATAGTATATATAGTATCAATAAATATAATATATTATATAATCTAAATAAAAAAGATATAATATTATTAATATATATAAATAATATAAAGATATATATATTATACATTTCATAATTAAATTTTAATATATAAAGATGAATGTCTAATATATATATATATATATTCTATTAAAATTCTTTAATTATTTTAGGAATAATAGAAAGACTAAACAAATATATATATAATATATATAATATTATAATATATATAATGATATATATATTATATATATATTTATAATATATAATGGCTTTTAGTAGATGTTGACTCAGGAACGAAAATCAATAAAAATGGTATCGTAATTTTGAATAATTTAGGGTAATACATACAATATAGGGATCCTAACTAAACTAACCTATACGCTAACGACACCTAACTAACCTAACAATCCTAACCAAACCTAACCGTAAATTAACCTATACCTAATATTAAGGTGTCGAAACAATTACAATAAAACTTGGAGAGATAATATAGTAGGAGGATATAGACATTTATATAAATCATATAATTAGTAATATGTTAATTTACTTATTACTACATAATATTATCTTGTTGATACTTCCTCGCTCTATAATATATGAGACTTCATCATCTATTGCTATTATCTCATTGATATAGGTTAATAATTATCACTCTATATATGAAGATTATCGATAAACAATTTTTTATCAAAATATTAGGATAATAAATATATCTAAATGGTTTTATTCTTCTATAAAAACTTATGTACTATAAGCTATCTTTAATATATCTATTATAGAATGTCATGAGCCTTGACTATTATTAAACATATATATATATAACCTCTCTCGTAGCACGTAATATTATTATAGTATCCATAGCTTTGAGTAGCCTGAGGCGTAATTTTTAATACGCTCGGGGCCCATTTGGGGGGGTGACTAGGGTGACAAAATTCTTGGAAGCTCGGCAATCCTCGGGCTGTCAAGGAATTAATTTAACTAAGAATACCTTGTATTTGTAGTTATCTTCACATGTACTACTCCTCTGGTAATTTAACCTATAAACGGTAAACAATGGTTCCTAGTTGATGAAGGGTAAATTTCGTTAGTCGGATTGTAAACAATTAATTATACTTATGAGCAGTGACTATCACATACAGTACATAATTCCTAAATGAAATATTAGTATCCGTACCGAAACTTATCCTCCTCCTAGAAGGTGATTACCATGTCTGAGATTAAATTTAAGGTGGATCTATACCTCGTGTTTCTCTTTTATTGCAATTATATCTGATTTTGGAAGTCCATCCCTTGCAAAGGTACGGGTGAATTTTATAGGGATATAATAAATAAAATGTTAATAACGACTAAGGCAGCTTTTGTTTTTAAATAAGTTTTATACATGATTATTCGTAATTAAGATTTCGATGAAGATGTGGGAGTACGCAATGAGTATATTGAAAGTAATATTTTTAATTGAAGTGATTATTTATGAGTAGATACAATATTTTTAAATATTTTTAATAACAAATAAGGCTGACTGGTCGAGTTGTTGTATTAAGGGTGGTTAGTATACAAAGGTGTATGATGACTAGGTCGAGCAATACCTGTTAAAATAGAGAATAGAATAAGGAAATAGGATATAATATGAAGTATTTATTATAAAATATACAGAGTAAGACACTAATTCTTGTGATCACGAAGACAAATGAAATATTATATCGTGAGTGCGGATGAATCTCTGAAATAATCTTAAAATGAATTGAAAAACTGATAACACGGGTTAATCGTGGAAATCATAGTGCACTCGACTTTACTTACGTACTAGTCTATGGAATAGTATAGCATAAGTAGAGCGTAAGCACGAAGACCAAGAAATTATTATACAAAGCGATTACTGACCCAGTTTATTGGAAGGTATAGTGGTAAGCCAACGCGATGAAGACTGATTTCCAAAAATGGGATTAATCTAAAATTTACGGCACATCGAGATTTTTTAATTCTAAGAGAATTACCAGATAAATGTAGATTCTTAACAAACACATCTTGTTCCTATGTGTTTAAATACGAAACAACTTTTGAATATGAGATGTGTTGTGAAACGTGATCTATTTATTGTAAACTCTAAACAGTCAGGACGTCTTATGTGTTTTCCTGTGTAAGACTAATTATAGGAGGCGGTGTTGTATCAGATTTTTGTAACAGAAGGATTTAACGATTGGAGTATGGCAATACAAGATTGACTGAAAATGAAAATTCCGTTCGCCCGTGATTGTATGTTAATGCTGAAGAGACTAAGTAAATTCATTTTATGTCGAGTTGACCGCGCGCTGCTCTATTTCAATTAGAAAGGAAGTAATATTGGAAATATGCGACTAACAAAAGAGTTATTGGTTGTTATTAAGAAACTTTCTCCTCGTGGGTTACATTCGAGAGCGATGATGAAATAAAGATGGTCTGGTCGAAATGGAAAATTTATGATGTTTGGATCTATATTGCAGAATTTAACTTTTTTTTTTTTACAATAATCATTATATCAACAAATATTATTCTATATTATAGAGTAACAATTCTGGCAAAAAGAGCTACTTACTTTATTTAATACATAGCTCTCTACGAAAGAATTATCCAAATTATGGCTTAAGGAAAGGTAATTTATCATGAATACTGAAGAATTCAGAGAAAGTACGTATTTTCAATTATTGTTGACTCACTCAGATATTCTAATAAATCAGCTGAGTTTTATCTATCAGATATGTTTATAGCAAAGAATAGAGAAGCTAAAGAACTGCTTTTTAGGATATTATTAATAAAGTCTGGTTATAACAGTAAGACAGCTGAAACGGTGAGTCAGAGTTGTTCTCAAAGAATGAATTAGAAATAAGCAGTTGTCGGGTCAAACGTATGAAAATAGCTCTATATAATGTCGGACATATTTCTGGCCACACCAGCAAGAATTAACAGAGGTATCATCTAGCATATTTTCATATCAATTGTTTAGCTAATTCCCTTAATTTAGTGGGATCTTGCTCTGCACATGGTTAAAGGGCGGTTTTTTTTTTTGGCTTTGCTTCAGAATCTTTATTAATTTCTTTCTCGGGCTCTACGCATCGTGTGGGTAGTATCTTAGAATCTTTCTTCACAGAATATATTAAAATAACACTATGTGGGACAAGGGGATCAGCTCGAGCAAAAGAACAATGTCTAAAACAAAGGTTTTGAAGCTATTGTTAAGGCTTTAAACTATGTTTTGAAGTAATGAGAGACATTCATTAACAGTAAGAAAAAGTAGGAAATTTTAAAAAAATTGAAGTTCTCTATGAAAAATACTACTTCTTATCGTCTGTAATAATGGGAACCCTAATACTTGAAAACATTTGATATGTAGCAAATATATATTTGCAATCCGAAGAATTATGGATTGGCCCAGACCGGGGTTATTTAATTTATGCACTAACTCCTATCGTGTAACTTAGTTAATGAATATGAAAGAAGTTCATTAGAACTTAGCGAAATTGTATGACAAAGATAATAATATGAAACTCTTACACAAAAGAACATTAAACGGATAGTAATCTAAACTATAGATCTGAGAAAAAGAAAATTATCAAATATGCATTCTTTAAGCAAGCTTCAATACTAATGATAGCGTTTTAAACGTCACATTAATTTAAATTGGGAAAGTTTTTTGCATTAACAACGAATTTTCAGAAAGGTTTTATATTGCTTTTAAATCTCATAGTAAAACCATATTAAATCTCACCGAAACCGACTCAGACGACTTTCATAAATCAGCTAAATTATTATTATTAGAAAAAATCTATCGATCCGATTTAGAAGATTTTGGAGCAGAATGCATTCACTTAAAATGTTTGCTTTATTAGAAGAAGCAGTACAGAGACATAGTCTAAAACCTTTTCCCAAAGTGTGTAAACACTCAAAATTTTATTAATTTACCAAAAGTCTTCATGAATATAATTAATTATCTAATCTTGAAATTAATGTGATTTAAAATTTAGTTTTTATTTTTTTATTTCTCTTTGTGTAACTGTCATACTTAATATATTGATAATTTCCCAGAAAGAGAGTATGTTCTATTTTGGTTGTCTAGGTTATCTAAGAATTTAAGATTAGTTAAGATATATTAACAGAACGGATGAAAATTTGCCGTGCATCAGCATGAGAGCTTAGCTGTAACTTTACAAAACTCAAAAAGACTCCAAATTTATAACTAAAGACAGAAAACATTGTTTGCATAAGCACATCCACCTTTAGGTGAAAACTAATGATAGAGAGTAATAAAAAGACAATTATATATATAGAATATAATATATATAATATAAATAATACCTGACATTGACATTAAAATTAGTAAGGTTTACTATATAACTTATATATACTATATATATAACTTTACTACATAGTATTATAATACTATCCCCTACCCTTTACCCATCTATTACTCACTTACTATAAGCATAAGGCTGCGCTAATCTTTTTTGTCGAGCCATGGTGCCGCTAGAGGTAGTTCAATGCGGGCTTGTAATATTTTAGTTAGGAACTATAGTATATGGTTATATTTTTGCATATATGATATGCTAAATAATTTAACATTAATCTTTTAATTTTCTATTTAATTACAGTATCTATTATATATATCAACTGTCTTAGTAACTTTATGGACTTAAGCTGTTAGGTACTTATATATATATATATTATATTATTTAATATTTATATATAGTATATATACTTACTATATATATATATTATATTATATATAGATATATATATATATATACAACTATACACTATATAGTATATATATATATATTATCAGTATTATTACAATATTATCTAATATATCTAAACTTTAATGCAGATGATTACCAACAGGTATATGTATAACATCTATATCTTATATATATATAATATTTATATATATAATATATATATATTTAAAATTTAAAAATTATTTAAATAAATTAATTACCTCATGAGTTTGCAAGTATGAAGGTATATTAGCGACCAGTGGTATGTGCTTACAGTATATATACATGTAGAACTAACTTTAATCGGTAGTAATATACTATTATTATAAGGTGCACTATTTTAGATTTGGATTTAAAGATGGTGATTGAGTGAAAGTCTTTAAAGGGTATCTGCTTGGCTTACGTACAAAAATGCACTAACTAAATAATACATTACTTTAGGCGGGCAAGTTCGATCTCGATACAAGCAGCGTCGATCAGGCAATAGGAGGGCATGTCCTTATCATGGATTTATCGCTTTTTATGTGTTCTAGTTGTTTGGTGATTGTTTTGATCGAGTTGTTAAATATGTGCAATTTATTTCAGGGGAATTACCGATATTACTAATGCAACCAATTAGGGTGTTTAATCGTGCTATAAGGTAATCTCTCGAATACCAGCGCCTATAATCATGAAGTCATAGATAACTGTGATGATGGAGAATAAATGCGAACGGCCTCAGAACTATCTTAATCTCTAGATCATCCCTTTTGTTCGATGATAATGATAGGAATAATGTGCATCTCTCTATAACAAAGATATATGAAGAATATGTCAAGATTAGAGGAACATGAAGGTAGGTTTTGAGATGTGTGTGAAAAAAGAAGTAGTAGGTGAAGATTATTGTTAGTAACGCAATCGATGTAATTGGTCTCATTAAGGCATTTAACGAATCATCTCAGGGCTTATTCTGTGTGACCCACTAAAGGTGTAGGAAAAATATAGATCATAACTTATTCCAGGCACCTCTGACTATGCTTATATTGTCACCCTATTTGAATGTTGAGGTTTGTCGATTTTTCAATTGTGAAGAGTTAATGAAGAATGAAGTTATGGCCTCAAAAGTGGCTGGAGATCAGTCACCCTCATTGTCACTAAATTGCAAGATAAATACAAAGTTTCTGGAGCACTTTAAGAGATTCTGAGGATCACCACTATGGAACAGAGTTATAATGAATAACTCGGTGTCGTCTTCTGAGTAAACTTGGATAAGCACGTATATAGAAAATTATATGCTGGTGAGGTAAAGGGTAAGGTCAACAGAGGAAGAAATGTAAGAGATAGACGCGGAAAGCTTAAAAAATTTGCAGTCTCAGTTGCAGTTCGATGTAATGCAATCTCTTCACTTAGTCTCGTCATTTATTAACACAATGGCCGCAATAAGAAGCAGATATGTACAATGAAGGAGGCGAGAGGAGTTATCATGAAGAGCTAGGACTAAGAAAGAATCAGAACACAGAATAGATGTAAGGGCAAAAAGTCGATGAGGCACTAAGAAAACAGAAGGACAAGAGAAGAACAGAAAGCACATAGAACTGAGCAGAGGGACGAAGAACAGAGCAGTGAATCAATAATAGAATCATACAAGTGAATGAGTGATCAAAGCAAGAAGAAGCCAAAATGAATATAGCAGAGGGAATAATAGTAAGAAAGATCAGCGATAAACAGAGGACCAAGAGAGCAGTAAGGAAAAAAGAATAGCCACGTACGACACAAAGAGCAGGCATTCTGCAAGAATGCGGAGAACACATAAGCAAAAAGAATGTCAGAGGGCTCGGATGAACAGGTCGGTTTGCGCCTTTAATGAAGATGTCTCCACCATTGCGGTCACAGATGAATTTAGTAAGGATTTGAACAAGAGATATTTCTAATTTCTTGTAAGGTGCAAAAGAAGAACTTTAGTAATATTTAGTTAAGACGATAGGCGACAGAGATGCTTTGATATTTGGATTGTAGAATCTAACGTCTTCAGAAACTAGAATGAATGTAGTGTGAAAGCCAGAGATGGAATAGTTTGTTAAGGCAGGGTACAGGTTCGGATGTACAATATTTGAGAACCGCAGGGGGAATTCCATCAGCTCAGAGAGAGCAGAAATAGAATCTTAATGAGATAAAGGAAGGGTTGTTTGTTTCAAACACTATCCGAAGCTTAATTAAGTCGTCAGAGAGAGCAGAAATAAATTCTTTAATGAGCTAAAGGAAGGTGGAGAAATAAATGTTTTGAAAAATTTCAACTTGATATTAAGCTCAGAGAGTAGCAGAATAATTCTTAATGAGGCTAAGTGAAGTGAAGGAATATAATGTTTTGAAGACTATCGACATCTTAATAATAACTCAGAGAGAGCAGATAATTCTTTAATTGCGCTATAAGGAAGTGATGGAGAATAATGTTTTGAATAGATATCCGACATCTATATTTAGCTCAAGAGAGAGAGAATAATAACCTCTTAATGACTATAATGGAAGTGAGGAAATAAATGCTTTGTGAGACTAGAATACTCGACATCGTTAATGATTAAGCTCTCTAGAGAAGATCAGAAATAACTTTAATTAAATGAGATGGCTGGATTATTTTAATCTATCCGATATGTTAATATTAGCTAGAGGAGCTAAACTAAATCTAATGAGGCTAAGCATAGTGGAGAAAAAAGATCCAGAATCGTCTTAGTGTGGAATTAGTGGGAAAGCTTTGCTAACAGTTCAGCTTTAGCCTTATGATAGTCAGCTGTATTACCTACGTCCAGAGTATCTAGACCGTATGAGAGTGAATGCAGAGTTAGAATTCAATTTTAAAATGGCAAAATGTCAGAAAGCGAGTTAGATATTCAAACAATTTAATTGCATTTTCAAATAGAAAAAGTTTTAGATTTCGAATTAATTTTAGCATAATGATTGCTGAGATGAAATGTTTAAAAGCAGGAGTTTCTGGATTGAAGACGTTATGATTTTTCTCATATCAAGTTTAATCAGATTTGTAAAGGGATAGAAGAATGAGTGATAACTTTATACATTAGATGATACAGTATGTTTATACATAGTATATACTATATTTATTTTCGTATATACTATATCTCATATCTTAGGCTTTGTAAATGCTATTCTTGCTATTATTAATGGTAAGACTGAAACATATTTCCTTTCTATATATTTCTATAAAAATTATGAGATAACTGTACTATATTTAATCTGAACCTTCTTTGTTAAATTTTGGCAGCTCATCACTGGATAAGTGGTCTGAAATTGTTTGATGGTTGGTAATTATAAAAAAAGGTTAATGAACCGGACTCGAAGCTCTCGGTAAAAAATATCTCTTGTAATACATGGAGAGAGAAAATTTAAAAATTTCTTAGACATTTTTATAGATGTTTACGCGAATGTCTTTCAAAACAAACATCACGGCGTGACTTACATGCATGTTTTAAGTGAAAAAAACAAGAAAGAACAAAGAGAGGATGAAGAAACAATCAAGAAAAGAAACGAGTCGAATGAGCCGAAAAAAAGATTATGAAACCTTCAAATTTCACAGTACAAACAATAATAAGCATCTACTATTACAATTGTTTTTCTTTGTAAATTGCTTTATAGGCTTATTCGATGATGTTTATACGAAATTTTTTATTATTTTACTAATAGCACTCACAACGTGGAGGGGCGGACTCAAGATGCGGTTCTTTTGCATGCATTTGTATTCTAGAGCTGATAATTTCATTCATGGTTTTGGTTACTATTTTAATATGTAAGTTCTCTAAAGTTAACTTTGATAGGTAAGGTCCCTAAAGTTATTTAACTGGTAATGGTAGCTGGTAATTTTTCTTTTAGGTTCTAAAAAAAATACTATTTCAATATAACAGTAAAATTACATACTATTTTCATATCTTTTTTTAAAAGTTCATTGAAAAATATGCTCACGAAGAGGAGCTAGAGACAGCTAAAACATTATGCTTTATGTATATATAGGCTATATATTAATGATATATAATAAGTTAGAATATATATTATATATATCTATATATATATATATATTAATATATATATATATATGATAGCGATTAGGAATTGAGGTACCTTTTCGGGATTTAGAGCTAATATATAGTATATGTGTTATCATTAATATGAATAAATATATATATAATTCAAAATAAATGATAATAAATATATATTGAAGTAATATTATTCATAATCAAACAATAAAAATGGTTTCTCAAAGCAGATTTTCTCGTAGCTGGTAGAGGTGTTTGTCTGCAGAACCATCTGTGTCCACACTAACCTCGAACCTTGCTCCATCTCATTCACAGTGCTTGCACCCCCACGTATCTCTGCAAGTCGGCGTGCCTGTGTCTTTTCCTTCTCTTCGTCACCCCCGTTGTCTCTTTTCGGTTTATGGCACCACCATACCCCGATAAGACTGCAGACAGAATTAGCACGTCTCATCCCCGCCCTGTTTGTATGCGGACAATGAATATAATTTTTTTTTTAATTTAGTTGTTTCCCTATTAATTTCCCTCTCTAGTGTTTCTATTTTGGAGTCTATAAATTTTTTTTTTTTTTTTCAGCATTTCATCCCTCTTTATCTATTCAATATTATTTTAAAACTGAATTTCATTTCCTCAATCTGTTATATGTGCGAATATCGTATATGTGTTGGCTAGGGATGTGGCTTGCGCTGGAGAAAACGCGCTAACCCTCTCTTAGCGCAAAGAGGCTCTCCTCCCTCCTCAGTCTGATCTCGTCCTCCTCCTCTCCTCTCCTTCGTTCTCCTCTCTC
>JABUQX010026043.1:0-7500 GCA_015478945.1 Trachelipus rathkii
AGCCTCAACTCACAATTTCAATAGCTTTTGACCGTTTTGCTCTACTTTTCCACCTCCGTCCCTATTGATATCACTCTTAACATCGCCTATGCTACAAACATGAATAGCACCACTCATTAATATCACTCTACTTACCTTCCCTTCTAAAACGAACTCATAACTCTCACTCCAAAACACAGCTAATTTCAACATTTCATCTCCTACTTCTTACAAAAACAGCGTACTGAGTATGGTTCTCCTTAAGTTCACCCATACTCAGCAAAACACATTTAGATGGAGCTTACAGAACACTCTCTAATTTCTTCCACACCTCTGGCACAACACCACCAGGTTAAGAATGTAGACGATATTTCATAGCCCTCCCTCGAAACAAAGACCCCAACCATATCTTACAGCACCTCAATAACTTACACCCGTCCATAAAATACACTTTAGGAACATCCTAAAAAATTCCACCCTTCCCTCGAACCTTCGACACCCTTATCTTCCTGCGCCACAATTTCATATATCTAACTTCCCATATACAGAAAGACCCACCTGCCATTCTTACTAAACAGGACAGCTTCATTGGTTCTCCACCCACACTCCAACACATAAAAAAAAGCCACTCATCACCTCTCTCACCTCAGGCCTTTCGATAACTCTGCTTCACCCCACACACCTACCATGAAACAAACTTTATACGAAACACCTTCCAAAAACTAAAATACCCTACTCACATTATAAACAAATCTTATCACAAAGCCAAAAAACAAATTTTATTAACCACAACATCACCACTAATGACAACACCGTAAAAAAAATCTATGTACCATTACCCAACCACAACTTCACAAACATAAAAAAGACAAACATGTACCTAGAACATATGTGTCCTTACTCCTTCTAATCCTTTCACTCAAAACAAACACCGTCACCCCCTACCAACCAGCACCCAACCCTATCCAATGCATCTACTCAATTCCTTGCCCGGACTTGACACAAACACACAAAACACAAACACATAGTACATAGGCGAAACGAATGACTTTGACAGAAAGCAGACACAAAACAAACACAAAGAACGAACTAATCGATATGACAATAGAAATTCCTCGCTCACATCCCACCGTGCCTCATTTAATCATAAAATACACATTAATAATATGACCCCCATACATCAAACCTCTAACTTCAAACCCTCGAAAATACTCATAGGAACTCTCTGCATCCTTTCTACCAAAACCTGATTAGACAGGAGTTGCCTATGGATAGGTTGGGTCTGGTTTACGCAGGTTGAAGTGAGATTTGAGTGAAATGCATTTAGAAGGAGAAAGGACATATTTATGTTAAAGGTACATGTTGTTATTTTATATTGTCTGCTGCGTAAGTAGTGAGTGGGGCTTGAAATTTGAAGTATAGGAATTAAATTCAACGAGATTTTTTTCTTCTACTGGTGTAGTTGTCAAGTAGTGTTGGTGTAGCTTAATTTGGAGAGATATAACATTTGTTTTGGCTTGGTGATATAAGATTCTTATCCAATGTGAGTAGGGTATTGTAGAGCTTTTCTGGCGCAAAGGCGTCACGTATGAAGTTTGTTTCATTGGTAAGGTGTTGGGGTGAGCAGAGTCGAAAGGCTCTGAGGTAGAGAGAGGTGAGAGTGGCTATTTTTATGTTTTGGGTGTATCAAGCCTAAGAAAGAACCAATGAAGGTAGGAAGAAGTGGCAGTGGGTTTTCTGTATATTGGGAGAAGTTAAGAATATAATCGAAAATGACTTTATTTTCTCTCTAGCGCTCTGAACAGGAGATAAGGTGTCTCTGAGGGGTAGGGGGTCAAGGTGGTAAAGAGATTTTGCATAAGGATGTTCTAAAGTGGTATTTTGATGCGTGACGGTCGCGAAGGCTGTAAGTTATTGATGATATTTAATATGCTAATGTGACACTTAAATAAATTGTTAATGATGCACCAATACTGGTGCTTGTCTGAAGCTGTTTTCCTAAAGAAATTGAAATCACCAATATCGCTCGCTTAAAGATAGCTTATATAAACATTTTGCTGGAGCTGGTAATGGTGGCCGCCGATGTAAAGTAAACAAAGGATGTTGTATGTGAGAAGAATTAGAGAGCTGTCATTATACTTGTTGAGGTATCACTGCTTTCATGTCATCATATAGAAATGTGCTGAGTATGGTGAGATAGAGTAAGGTGGGAGATACCCGCGCATACCGTCCTTGTTTTGTAAGAAGTAGAGTCATGGCTAGTTGAAACACTGTAAAGACATAGACTGAGCTGTCGAGTTTGCAGAGTGCCAGCGTATGTTATGAGTGTCTTAGTGAAGGATATAATTAGTACAATAAGTAAGGAGTGTATTCATGAGATGTGATATATGTCATGTAGAGCATGTTAAGAGATGATAATCCACAATAGGGGACCGGAGCGTGAAATATGAGAGCAAACGTCAAAGCTATAGAAATTGTGAGTGCATGGATTTAGATGTTGTGCTTTTTGTATGAAATCGGTACTGACTCTTTTATCATATTTTGAGTAGTTTCAAATGTGTTATTAAGAGGTTTAAGTTGGGTGGCGATTCAGGCTGGAAAAACAGCATTTGTAAGGTGTTGTGCAGATTGATGTTAGTGCATTGATGAATGGCGGTATCTAGATAGGGGATTCTTGATTTTACTGAGTGTTGTTATTAATGAGTTCCTGGATGATATACCGCGTGTAAGAAATTTACTGTAGCTTATTTAATTAATACATGTATGATTTTCTAGGTTTATGCAGGACTGGAGGATGGTCTTACAGATAGATTTTAATCTTTGTTGAAATTGAGTTGAGATTTTACTAAAGGGTTAGTGTTGAGTTTGGTATATGGTTGTAAGTGTGATCGGATAAGTAAAATTTTTATGGCATATATGGTTGGGAGAGATATATCTCTTTTAGTTGGGAACAATGTTATTTCCTTTGTCGGAGCGTGAGATGGTTATGTTTTGTTTTTTGGAGTTTAATGTAGTGGTTTGGTAAAAGATTTCGGGTATTTGTCTATTGTGTATAGAGTTCTGTATATGTGAAAAGTATATGAGGCGCTAGGTTGCCGATATTATCTCGACATGCTTAGTTGGCGTTCGTTATGTTATATAGTGTTTTAGTCCCATAGTGAGTTAACGTCGCATGCGGAGGTAGCATTTAAAGAATTGGGTCCGGTTGTTTTAGAGCAATAGCGAGAAGCACCATTATCCAATAACAAGATTTTTTCGTATTTTGTTAATATGTAAGAAGAAAGATTAATGATTTTTGTGGGGTATGAAGATACATGGCAGAGACAGATAGTAGGACTATAAAGATATTTCGAATTTTCTGTGAGAATACGTTTTTTTTTTTTTCATTGATGAGCAAGTCCCTATAGAAATGAGGCTTGCCTCTAGGTAAGGGACTTGTTCATGAATGAAGGAAAAAGGGTAACAAGTTCTCAAACAGAAAAATTCGGACACATCTTGAAAACTAGTCTATGCGTATTTGTATCTTCCACCCCACAAAAGATCATTATCTTTCTTCTTACATATTAACAAAATACGAAAAAATCCTATTAGGTTATGGTCTTTCTTTTGCTCTAAACAACCCGGACCCAATTCTTAAATTCACCCATGACTTTAACATATGGACTAAAAACTACAAACATAACGACTGCAATACTGACATACTAAAAGGCTATATACTTTCACATATACAGAACTCTATACACAATAGACAAATACCCGAAATCTTTTACCAAACACTACATAAACTCCAAAAAAACAAAAACATAACCATCTCACGCTCCGACAAAGGAAATAACATAGTTATCTTAAACACAACTGATTACATTACCAAATGCCAAAACTTACTTTCCGATACCACAACATATACCAAACTTAACACTAACCCTTTAGTAAAATCTCAACTCAATTTCAACAAAGAATTAAAATCTATCTGTAAAGACCATCCCCTCCTGCATACAAACCTAAAATCTCTCCTGCATACAAACCTAAAATCATACATGAACAATTTAGCACAATTTTACGGTATTCCCAAAACTCATAAACAAAACAATCCCCTAGGCCCCATCATCTCAAATATAAACTGCTCCACTTACAAACTTTCAGCCTGGATCGCCACTCAACTCAAACCCTTAATAAACAACATATCTCACTAACCTAAAAAACAGTACCGATTTCATACAAAAAGCTCAACATCTAAATCCATGCACTCACAATTTCTATAGCTTTGACGTTTGCTCTCTTTTCACCTCCGTCCCTATTGATATCACTCTTAACATGCTACAGACATATATCACCACTCATAATATCACTCTTACTTATCCTTTTCCCTTCCTAAAAGAACTCATAACTCTCACTCTCAAACACAGCTATTTTCAATTTCATGACTCCTACTTCTTACAAAAACAAGGACTGAGTATGGGTTCTCCACTTTCACCCATACTCAGCAACATTTATATGGAGCTTACAGAACACTCTCTAATTCTTCCACATCCTCTGTTACACAACACCACCTGGTTAAGATATGTAGACGATATTTTCATAGCCCTCCCTCGAAACAAAGACCCCAACCATATCTTACAGCACCTCAATAACTTACACCCGTCCATAAAATACACTTTAGAACATCCTAAAAATTCCACCCTTCCCTACCTCGACACCCTTATCTCCTGGCACAATTCACTATATCCTAACTTCTCCATATACAGAAAACCCACTGCCACTTCTTCCTACATTCATTGGTTCTCCACCCACTCCAACACAATAAAAATAGCCACTCTCACCTCTCTCTACCTCAGAGCCTTTCGACTCTGCTCCCCCCAACACCTTACCAATGAAACAAACTTTATACGAAACACCTTCCAAAAACTACAATACCCACTAACATAAAGTTTTAACTTATCAACAAAGCCAAAAACAAATTTTAATAACCAAAACCACCACTACTGACAACAACCGTAAAAAAAATCTTATTTACCTATACCCACCACCAACTTTCACAACATAAAACAAACATGTAGCTAAACAAATTCGTCTACTCCTTCTAAAGGCCATTTCACTGGAAAAACACCTACCCTCTTTTCTAAACCCAGCACCCACCCTATCCAATGCATCTAACTCAATTCCCTTGCCACGACTGCAATAGACTGTACATAGCGAAACGAATGATTTGACAGAAGACACACAACACAAAGACGACTTCATCGATGACATAGAAATATCCTCGCTCACATCCCCCGTGCCTCATTTAGATCAATAAAATACAACATTAATAAATATGACCCCCAATACATCAACCTTAACTCAACCCTCCGAAACTCCTAGAATCTTCTCTCTGCATCCATTTCTAACCAAAAACTTTCAATATTATTCCGTGAACTTAAAATTCGATTTTTCCTCTTGAACAGCTTAATAAATACCCACTCCAACTCATCAAAAATATCAACCAAAAAATCAACAAACTATTTTCATCTCTTACTAACTTTTCGGGTCGCCGTCATGCAAGCGTTCCACATATATTTAAAATTGCCTATAAATAAGTCAACAACCTCGGTGTCATCTCTATGTATATATGAAATCCCGCGGTATAAGTGTGTAATGTGTGTAAAATGTCGATTTTGCAGATTAGATTACATACATATAATTTTTAGTACTCTGTTTCATGTATGAGATTAAGTGTGGGGCTGCGCACGTAAATCTGCGCACAGCCTTTTTTGTATTTGTACACGGAAGGAAATTATGTCTATGTATCATTCAAACGCATGTTGTTGATGTATGTCTGTCATGTATATAAGTATACCAGTGTATATTTTTCCTGTGCTGATACTATATTTATAAAACTAAATAATTTAGATTAAAAACAAAAATAGCAACAAGGGTTGCCAGATTATCGACTGCTGGAAGTGCGAGACTATGACGCCGTTCAACATATAAATCCATTGAATGGGCAAAGTTATTCTGAATTCACGTATTAGTTTCTTTGAACGCATCTATTGAAGAAGGTTGTTTAGTGCAACGAAAGCTATAGGAACTTGCGTTCAATAAGTTTTAAACCTAATACTAATTATAGTAACATTTTAATGTAAGGTTTTAATTTCTTAATTAACTATGTGCAATAAAAATTCCAAATCAATAAAAGTTTAAATCTCCGAAATATGATCTAACAACAGTGAGTGCAAAAACAAACAATAGTTCAATAAACTTTCTCAAGGGTGTAAAAAATCAATAATATTTCAACTACGTATATAGTAGCAACTTTAATAATCATATATATATATATATATATATATATATATATATATATATATTACTATATATCTATATTATATATAATATATAACTATTATATATATTATATATATATATAGATATATGGGGATTTTACACAATTGATTAATATATTATATATATACTATATTATATATATATATATATATATATATATATATATATTATATATATAATATATATATAATATATTATATTATAATATATTATATATATATATATATTATATATGGGTTTACACATTAATTGAATATAATATAATAATATGATATATATATATATCATATATATTATATATATTATTATACTATATATACATATATATATATTATTATATAATATATATAGTATAGCTCACCAGGCTGCATATAAAGACTAGAGTATATATTATATTCAGGAGCATTCGACACAGCTCGAGGCTTTACACGGGTCAACTATAATTACACCAGACAAATAGTTGCGAACACAGTTAGGAACTATAGTCAGTAACGGACTTATTTATTATACGAGAGTGGACTCACGTAAATAAGTACATACTATCATCTTAAGGCACAAACAGAATGATTTAGGTGGAGGCTTAAATTAGCAAGTGGAGCTGTTGGACAGCGAACTAACACCAGATACCCTCTCACTCCAGGACATCTTTTCTCTTCAGCATAGGCCCAAATTTGTTGAACTTGTTTCATAAAATATGATACACCTCTCCCCTAGTTCTGCTGCTGTAGAGCGAATATTTAGTATTGGTGGGGATATTTTGAGGGCAAAGAGGTCAGTATCAACTGCTTTTAATTTTGGAACAGCTGAATGAAACATCTTTAATTGAAAGGTAATATTGGATCATCATTGTCCTTTGAAAAAGACATTGAGGAGGAAGAGAGGAAAATCTTTGAGATTTTGTAAATATTCATTCAAAATAAATAATAAATACTTAATAAATACTTAATACTTAAATACTTAATACTACTATTTAGTATTTTAACTATAAAACTTTGTGAAGTCGCACATTATTAGGGGAGACGTGCGGACCTGCGGTAGCAGAGGTTGGTGGCTGCAATAAATGCGCGGGGGGGGCTAGCGGACTATCGTTTCTCGCAGGTGGGGAGGTGCGCCTAGCGGACTACCCCTAATGAGCGGGATGCCCACCTCTGAAAATAACCAACTACATTTTCAACTGGAAGCGCCAACTACTGCTGCTAC
>JABUQX010026043.1:22500-25000 GCA_015478945.1 Trachelipus rathkii
TCCATTTACTTGATATTGTTGTGACTTGTTTTAAATAAAACGAAAGTATTTTATTCTTGTCTTACTATTGTTAAGTTAACTTTGGGCTTCTTTATTTCTCAATGTCAAACGTTATTTGTTTTTTATTATTGTCATAAAACATTGCTTTTATATAATAGATTGTCTTTAAATTACTTTTAAAATATTATCAAGTTTTAATATAAAACGGTAGCAAAAATTAAACTATTTTCATGAAATTCGAGTGTTGAACACTAAATACTCAAAATATTAAATTGTAACACATTATAATGCTTCAAATAAAAAAAAGAATATATATATATATATATATAATAATAATAATAATAATAATAATAATAATAATAATAATAATAATAATAATATATAATAATAATAATAATAATATATATATATATATATATAATAATATATAATAATAATAATAATAATATAATAATATATATGGTCATGGATAATAATAATAATAACTTAATAATAATAATAATAATATATGTATATATATAATAATAATATATTAATAATAATAATATATGTAATAACTAATAATAATATAATAATAATATTAATAATAATAATATATAATAATAATATGTGTAATAATAATAATAATAATAATAATAATAATAATATATATATATATGCGCTCATAATAACAATTTTATGTAATAATAATATATAATAATAATATATAATAATAATATAATAATAATAATAATAATAATATAGCATATAACATATATATATATAATAACAAATATATGTAATATGTATATAACCAATAATAATATGTATATAATAATATCATATATATATATATATATAAAAACTTAAAAATATATATATATATATATATATATATATATATATATATATATATTATTTAAATTGTTTGCTTAGTCTTGGTTTCTCGAGTTGAAGAATAATATTTGGTTTGAGATGGAATTAAGCTAGGAGTGACTTTTCACACTTGGAGACGGAATTGGGCTGCGTGTAACTTACTTTTCAATCTTGAAGATGGAATTGAGCTACGTGCAACTTTTCATATTTGGAGGCAGAATTGGACTACGTTTAACTTACGTTTCAATCTTGGAGATGGAATTGAGCTGCTTGTAATTTTTCAAACCTGTAGGCGAGATTAAACTGCTTGTAACTTTTCAAGACTAGGGATGGAATTTGTCTCTACAGACGGTATTGGATTGAAATTCGGAAACGGCTTTGGGAATTCTGGTGGTTGGTTGCTTGTGGTGAACCTTGGGCTGATAACTAAGACTTCTGATACTTCCTGGAAATTTTGCTAGCCCTGTTGAAAAAGCTACGTGTTGCTGGACAAAAAAGCTTTAAAAGTTAACAAAACATTGAATCATGTCTATTATCTTTGAATGTGTTTTATCCATATCGATTGCATGGATTCGAACACATTTTTATTTGATAAAAGTCAAAATAAAACTGCATTGCAATAAAAGAGCTTCACACCTTTAAAAATATTTAAAAAATAAGTTTAGATCTACGTAACCTAACGTAACTTAACATAACCTTACTTAACCTAAACAAACTTATATTAGTGTACAATTTATTTCACTCTCCATTGTTTCAATAAACAAATTCACACATAAACATGCTGTAATAAAAGGTTATATAAATGTAGCGAAAAAAAGTTCAAACTTGTTCGCTATGCGCGCTTTGTACATTTTATTCGATAACGTAAATTATGAAAAAAAATTGACTTCGGATACATTAGTCACAGATAATAATGAGCCAAAACATTAATCCCCTTCCGTTAACAAATTTCGCAAGTGTTTTGAGTCGCTGAAGCATAAAATAGTATTAAAAAAGTATTAAAATTTAGTTATTTTATAAATTGTATTACGTAATCAAAATTGAACGAATATCGATAAGTTTAACTGTTTATTTACTAGGTTAGATACGTTTAATTAGGTTTAGGATATATATATATATATATATACTATATATATATATATATATATATATATATATATATATATATATATATATATATATATATATATATATATATATATATATATATATATATATATATCCATAAACATGTTACGTTTTCTCGAACCTAAATTTAAAAAAAAAAAGCATATAGGGTAAACATTTTTTATTTATTTACTTGTAATCATTTATAATGAATATTAAACATGTTCTCATTATTTTATCATAATAATGTATTACTTAATGATATAATATTTATTATTTTATCATTTTTATATCATTTTTATAAAAAAAATTATTCTTTATATAGTATTTAAGTTTGTCCAAGACCTAGATTATTAAGACACATTTCGCGGTTCTTTTCCCCATTTTTTTCATTTAAAATAAGTTTGAGAGATACAGAGGTCACATATTATGCATTTTTTAAACTTGAAATAAAGCTTTTCAATAATATTTGCTTGCAGTGTTTTATTATATAAGTTTGTTTTTATATAGACTTTCTTTTTATTTTAAAAAAAAAATT
>JABUQX010026044.1:0-42500 GCA_015478945.1 Trachelipus rathkii
ATATATATATTTATTATATATATATAACTATATTACTATTATATTGATATATATATATATATATATAATATAGATATTTATATACTATATATTATAATATACATATATATATATATATTTTTTTTCGAAGGCGACCTGTTGAGCGGCCTCTCAAATTTCAACTCGATTCCTTTTTTATATTGACGATCAGCGGGAATATTACATTTCCGACTTAAAAAATAGTTTCCGTTCTTTAGCTAGGCAAAACTCTGTATTTGCCTTTTGACTCTGTGTTAGACAGTTTTCATTTTCTTGAATTTTCCACAATGGTTGCATATACCTTTGCATGAAATAATATTAATAATAACAATATTAATTATCTGGTTCTTTATTTATATGCTAGCTTAATCATTCTCTATATAACGATAGTTTATGTGACACATTCATAAAAAGTCATTTGACTCTTCTTGCATTCAGAGCTGCCTGACTCTCGCTTGACTTGAGTCAGTCTTTAGGCTAACTCATAAAATTTGCCTCGGCAGACAACTTGTATGTAGCTGTTATTAGTGGGATGTATTTGTGTGGAGTTTTTCATATTTTTATTAAATATAATTTTTATTACTTTTGTGTATTTTTAATAAAATGGAGCGTTTACTGATTTTATTAAATAGGACAATTTGATTCGTATTCGATCTAAGTTTCATTAAAAATTGCTAACTTCTTTTCATGATTGCTTGTACCATCTGACATGTTGTATTATTTAAAAAATACTTGGAAATTGGAGCAGCAAATTATAATTCAAAAAGGAACGAAAATTATATATTATGTGCTTCACCAATATATATTTACCAAAAATATCAATTATTCCTATATAATAGTAATTTATATTATTAATCATATATATATAATATATAATATATATATATAAATATATAATATATATAAATAATACTATATATTATTATATATATATATACTTATTATCTAATATTATATATATATATACATATATAATATAATATAAATATATAATTATATATATACTAAATATTATATAATATATATCATGGGTAAACTAATTTCAAGTATTTAAGCACAATACAATTTTCCAAGGTGACAGGAATAAGCAAACTCTTTTATAACAGTGATTTTATGAAACATAATACTTTTTACAGAACATTAATAAGCATAATCGTAGCGTAATAAGTTTCAAGTAAGATTTTAATGCACCAAAATTGACGCGTGGCTCGAATTGAGCAGGACAAGATGTTGACTTCGGAAAGTTGCAGATGAACATAGTTCGCACACAGCACAACATAAACTCTTTGGACCAAATTTACGGACTGATACGGTAAAGGCCTAATTTGTTAATGTACGGAGGAACTTTAACACCAGTCCCTGAGTGTATTAGGCTGGAAACTCAAAATGAGTTGGGACCAGATCCCTGACGTTCGGGGGGGCAGAAGGCCACGATTTAGCCGAGACTATCTAATGGAACCTCTCACCAGATCCACTGAGTGAGTAGGGTTGAACTCCAGAAATCCACTGAGAGTCCTGGACTCCAAATGAGTTGGGAACCAGATCCACTAGTCCTGGGGAGGCAAGAACGGCCGATAGCCGAGGACTAATCTTATTGGGACCTCTCACAATCCACGAGTGAGTAGGGTAAGCTCCGTCCACTGGAGTCCTGGAACTCAAATGAGTTGGGAACAGATCCAACTGAGTTCGGGGAGCAGAAGGGCCATATAGCCGAGGGACTATCTATGTGGGACCTCCACAGATCCACTTGGGTGAGTAGGGTTTGAACTTCAGATCCCACTGAGGAGTCCTGGAACTCCAAATGAGTTGGGAACAGATCCACTGAGTTCGGAGGAGGCAGAAGGCCAGATAGCCGAGACTATCTATTGGAACCTCTCACCAGATCCACTGAGTGAGTAGGGGTTGAACTCCAGATCCACTGAGAGTCCTGGAAAGGTTCGGCTGAGAAACTAATGTCGCTCTAAGGTAGCTTTGCTACAGTTGCCTTTGTGAGAGAGCTTTGCTCTGAAATCCTCCAATCTCGTGCCTCTTATATTCGTCAAGAAGATTTAAACAAATTAAATTATTTATAACTACTCAACTTTTAGCCTCTTTTCTTATTTGTATAATCTAAGGAAATTAATTCTATTGAAACTAAATCAAATTCATTCCGTACTCTCTGAAATAAAGCGGTAAACTAGATATATCTATATAATTACGCTAGAGAAAAAGGGTAATTATTTAGACAAGCTTAAAACGTTTATAACGCCTAATATTATTCTATCATTAATTATTCCTTTATGGATCAAACAGGAAAATGACTTAAACATATTACTACTTATATATCCTAAATCCTATTAATAAGCCTCTTGAAAAAACTTTAAATAGCATTTGTGGAAGGTAAATCGAAAATGATGCTTGACGTCACAATGCTTTGTTGACGTCACAATCTAAAATTCTTCAAGAAAACAACGAAAAGCTTAAACGTAACTTTTGGAAAGTTATTTAATATTTAGACACTTACACTTTTAATATATATATATTATATGTCTATATAAGTACATTTTTATTAACTCAATAATCTTTATTGTCTAATTTCTTAATTAAGAAAATAGAATATTTGGGAATACGTGACTTCTGAGAAGGCAAATCATTGATCAAAATCGTATTGTTGGGAGCTCAAAAAGATTCTAAGACATATCCTTAATGATATTCTAATTTTTATACATTTTCAATTAATTTTAGTTCTATATCATACAAATAAATTAAATATTCCATAAATAAATAAATAGTTCATTACTTTATATTTAAGACCCTAATATGCACACTCTCTTAACGAAACTTTATATAACATTACGAATATTTGAGATTAAATAACCATTTACTCAATTACGCATAATATTTTAAATACAGTGACTTTTTATTTGATAAATTGATTTTTAATTCGAACATAAGTTTAAAAATGAGGGGAATATATTTTTGAGTAAACATTTATCAATTTTTACTATCTAAAAGTCCTGAAATAAAAAAAAGTTACATTTACCCTTCTTAGATTCAGGCTTTTGCGAGAAGGAAAAATTGAATCACTTTCTAACTAACTTTTATTAGGAACTTAATTAAAGCAAAAAAAAGATATCCAATACTATTACTATTACATATTTCGAAATCCAGATAGAGATGAAGAAGAGAAAGTTTAGAATTTGGTGGGAGAGTAAGGAGGAGTAGACCCTGGAGTAGACGTATTTGAGGAACCATTAGTGGGAAGACGCGTAAGAAGCAAGAAGGTGAAGGATAACAAAGAAGGGACTAGAAGAGCAAGCAAGACGAGCTATTACAGGAAGAGGGAAGGTTATCATTCTCAAATTAGTACCTTGATCTCCACTTCTATGTTTTCATCATGAATGGGCGAATATGGGTGACAGAAGTCGCATGATTGCATATTTCATCAACCTTCCATAATACTGTCAAAGGATTACGGAAACGTCTATGCTAAGAACGCAAATTTTGGGCTTGATTATCTTCTCTATCATTACTTCCTTATTTGCTTAGGAGAATTCCTCTTTATTTATTCAGTTTCGATTTTTCTGATCAGAGGGTTCATTGAGCAAACTTTTTCGTCTTAGATTTATGTAAGATTTTATTTCCACAATTTCTTAAATCTTGGACTTGTGAGTGCTGAAAGGCGGAGGAAATCTTATTTCTTTTATATAGTCGAAGTGGAAATAAATCCTCCACCATTTCATCTTCCTTACTTGTAATTCAATTTCTTTGATCTTTGTTTCCTTTGTTATTTTTATCAATTTATGTGTATCATTTTCGATTGTGAAGTAGGTTTCGAACTTCTTATTTCTAAATGCTTTATGTATGTTCATAAAGACTTCTGATACTTGAAGGGTACATTCATTTCCGTGATATTGGTTTATAATGGATAGATATTCAATATCATTGGTAAATATTTGATTGTCAATAGTTTTCTTTACTAACTTGAAATTTGTTCCATTCTTTCTGTAATCCAAATTCACGGGCCATGATATGCCCTGATTTACACAATTTAAAAAAATCCTGCTAAAGGCAGTTAGAGTTAATTTATTTTTATCCTGATTCATTTTTTTTTCTTTTTAATACCTTTCTAATAATAATAGAGTTCCTGCAATAAAAAAAAACAATTAAACAAATGTCTCGAAATAGCATGCATAAGTATAGGCCTATCTTATCATACTAGTTCTTTTCAGCGGCCTTACAATGGCGTTTCCTAGGAAATCTGACCATTTTGGATTAAACCAGTAAGGAATTTTGACAAGACCAGGTCAACCGCAAGACAAACCATAATAAGAGTAGTGGGTTAGACTCTCTTCTGCCATAGCCTGTAGCTATCTAATTCAACCAAATAAGAGAAGTTGGTCAGACTCTCTTCTGCCATAGCCCTTATACGCTATTAAATCATTTCCAATAATTAATACTAAAAACTATAACATTACTCATTAATACAGCGATCATGGAGCTCCACACAGCCGATCGATGAGCCATCCATTCTACCATGATACATGGGCTGGTTATTGTGTTGGTGACTGTGGGGTTAATTTGACTGGACAATGTGCCTGAGAGGGGACTGTGAGAGAGCTCTGTACCCACATCTGGGTGCCTAATACATGTTCCGGAAGAACCAGCATACCAGTCCAGAAAAGAAAGCCGCAGACAGGCCTTAGCCAGCCGGGCGGTGGATTTCGTGTGGCTCAAGACGCCAGCTTGTGGTGCCTCGGAACCAGGACTGATTTTCGGTTGTTGGACCAGCAGGAAAGATGGACTACGAACTCGGACTACCACAAGTAATTAAAGTTCCGTTATAGGAACTATTAATTCTAGTTTACAATGCGAGGAAAGGAGGAGGACGTCGCTGCCCGGCTCACTCGATAAGGAGCGCCGCACTGCGATCCGCTCTCTTGATCTTGTTCTGCGAGCACGAGGAATGAAGGGTTGAGAAGGCGAGGAGCCGAGAATACATGATGATTACCATTATATTACAAGGGAGAGATGAGGAGGAAGGACGTATTGGGGTGGGCATTGTCCTGACCCCGCGATTCGGAGATAGAGTAGAGGACTAATTTCCAAAACTTGAAGGATAATGCTATAGCACTTGAAGGCTGAAGGATGAGCGTGTGGCCATCAATACAGGTTGTATGGCCACCACCAAGGAAGACCCACCAGGAGGAAAAGAATGTTTTTCATGAACATCTGAAAAATGTGTGTCATGACGGAATGAATACTGAAGTGAAATTGTCATGGGGGACTTGAATGCGCACATAGAAAGGGGAGAATGAGGATAGGTACCGACCGATGGCAATGGGGCGGTTTGGAATAGAGAAAGAACAACGCGTGAGGGGGGAGAGGTTGTTTGGATTTTGCGGCGTAAGCAAGAGTTTGGCAGTCGCTGATACTAACTTATTGCACGTTTGTGACGTTGGATATGAGATCATTATTTTTGATAGTATTGTTGAGGATTACTTACAGGTTAACGACGATGTAGAGATTTATGCAAATTTAACAACATTTAGGTGGATTTGGCGACGTGGCAAGTCTGCCATGAATGCGGCTTCATTCGGACCATCGTTTGGTGGTGGGAATATTAATCTCAAAACGCCGTTACCAACGAAGATGGTAACGAGAGAGAGGGTAGCAGTGGAGAGAATTAAGAAAGGTTGAAAAGGTTTTTGAGAAAAGAGTCCGTGATATTTACCGAGGGCAAAGAAGAGCAATGTTGTAGATCGTACGCAGGAGAGTGGAGTATTTAAAGAAAAATTGATACATGTGCGAAAGTACGCTAGGGTCGGTAAAAAAGAACGGGTTTCCAGAAAGAAAAAGACCTGCGTGGTGACAGATGAAGATTGCACGTGCAGCTAAAGGAAAAGAAATTAAAAGTTAGAGCGTGGGATGCAAGAAGATCCCCTCTGAGACGAAGAGCCGAGAATATGTCGGTAAAAAGAAATGAGGCCGAGACCACGAAAAGAGGAGCGATGGAGCAAGCGTGGGAGAGGATCGATGAACAACTGAGACAGGATATGGAGCTGGAACTAAGACAATTAATATTAAATGGCAAAAAACTATTATAAAGGGAGTCGACTATTGCACACTCAGTAAAGGATAAGGCGGGCTAGGCTGGAGGTGACCTGATGAGAAAGCGACAAGGTTGGGGCGATGTACTTTTCCAGGGACGTTATATAATCAGGATAAGGAGAAAGAACATTCCGGAACCGCAGAGAGGAACAGCTCCAATAAGTGATGAGGGTGCGATACAATGAAGAGTTGGGAGATGGCAATGGGGAATATGAAAAATGGAAAGAGTCCAGGATGTGATGGGCTGCGGGTGGAGACAATGCGGATGTGAGGAGGTCATGCGATGAATGTTGAAGACTGTTAATGACTTATCTGGAGGTTGGAAGAGCAAGTACTGCGGAGATGGGAGGTGCGATTTATGCCCTGGTGTTCAAAAAGGGAGATAGGGGCGACTGTTCCAATTATTGGGGCATATCGTTGCTGCCGCCATGCCATGAAGTTATATGAAAGGATATTGGAGAAAAGGCTCAGGACGGGAGTCGAAGACAAGATGAATGAAGCACAGTATGGATTCAGGGCCCGGACGAGGAATAGCGGATCTATTTTCTCTGAAGATGATGAGAGAGAAGAGCTGGGAGAGTGGGATAAGGAAATGTATTTGGCTTTTGTGGATTCTAAGACGGCATTGACAGTTTGTACTAGGGTAAACATTTGGGAGACCTACGCGAGGATCGTTACTACCCAGATAGAACCCAAGATTGATTAGAGTGATAGGGACTTTACACAGTAAGTCTGAATAGTGCCGTCAGGGACAGCGTATGGGATGGACAGTGGTTGGAGTGAAGAAGTTTAGACAGGGAGGGAGTGTTGCTCACATTGATTGTTCTACCTGCTATATGGACAGTGTATTGCCGACGAGATGTGTAGAGGAGGGAGAGTGTGTTGTTAATGATATGGCGACAGATATTGCTCATGTTGAAGAGACAGAGGGAGACGTTACAGAGGAGTGCTGATCAGATGGCGGGAAGGTGCTGCGACGCGGCATGGGGACGTTGAGGGGCATGAATCATGGTGAGAAGACTGATGGCATGAGAGATAGCTACGGGAGGAGAGACAACTTAACACATAGAAGATCGGTGGGGAAAGGATAAAGATCTGCGGGCGAACTTAAGTATTTTGGAAGTTACGGTAAACAGCCGTGGAATGATGGAGGGTGAAATAGAGGAAAGCATAATGAATCTGCTCTTAGAGGAGTTGGCTCAGTCGCTATCCCCTATGGCTGATAACAGACATTGTGACGCAGAACAGGGTGTAAAACATTTATTTATACACGATTTCTGAGACCGCGTACTTTTATTTGGTCAGGAGTTCGTGGAACACTTTCCAATACCAAGAACAAGCGAGTAACGATATTGCGATGGCGGAGGAGACTGATGTGGTGTTGCAGGGCTGATAGTGGCCGCCGCTGACCAGAGACGAGAGAAGAAGTCAATACTGAGATAAGAGAGGTTGGGGTCGAGCGGTGGAGGATATTGATCGATGAGACACAACTGAGGGTGGTATGAGCACACATAGAAGGATGGCTATGGAAGTAGATACCCGCCAGGATTTTCTGCATGGCAGCCTGCAAGGTAGAAGGACCGGGCGGACGACAAGAAAAAGATTGAAGGATGCTGTGGAAGTGGCGGCTGTGGCGAAGAGAGGATGGACGCTGGATCAGGTGGAGGAACATCGACAGTACGAAGAGAGGGGTCTGTGGAGAGGGCATTTGCAAACGACAGGGGATGAACCCTACACGGAGGCGCTTTGGTGAGAAAAAAACAAAAAAAATGGTGACCTTGTTTCCAATTAGGTCCTTCTCGAATCTACGTTGCATGAATAGCAATACCGCATTATATCGTCCGTCATCTTCTTCCAATATTTCATTATCATTATATTATCATTTATCAATATTTCAAGATAAACCACTATCATGATCATATATATCATCATCGTATTATCACTATATTATATCATCAATGCTTTCTATTATTATCATATTGATTGTCAGAAGCTCATTTTCTTGTGTAGTAATTCTCTTAAAATCTGTTTCTGATTCCTATTCTATATATCTGTCATTCTATTTCATTTAAACTTCGGATTTTTTCGGATTTTTGAATTAGTGTCAAAAGACAAAAAATGGAGGAGGTCTAACCACTCTTTTCTATCTATTTATGTGTACTTTTCTCTCTTTTCGAGTTAAGTCAAAAACTCACTTTTCTACTTGAAACTGGCGCGATTTTTATCTAATAAATTCTATAACTTTATATATATATAACGCTTTATAATTTATCCCCTCTTCCAACTTCTGTATATATCCTATTGATTTTGCTCTTGGCATAAGAGAAATTCTTTTTAAAATTTTCTACCATGTTCAGAAGCAAAGCAAACAAAAGTGTATGAGCCAAACTATGATTTAAATAAAAATGTGTATATGCTTCATTTGTTTTTATAAAAAGATCCTGTTTAAAACTTCTCCCATTATAATCATAATCTTTGGCCAGAGATATTGTTTGGTCTTCCTTTGGGCCACTTACCATAATATCGAGTAAACTCGATCTTTGTATTCTTTGTCTTTGAAGGTCGCTCAGACCTAAATTCCCAACTACTCCGTTTGTAGTCCAACTTATTCAAACTATTTAATATTCATTATTTATTACATTAAACTTATAAAATACGCTTCTTTCTTTATTCCTCCTTTTTGATATTAACCACTCTTTTGGCCGACGTCGTCGTAATTGAGAATTAGAGACCTAGCTTCATAATTGATCCATCCAGGAGGATAGGAGCGGCTGACCGAACAGCCGCAAGGTCCTCCCAATACCCTACAGTAGACGAAAGACTGACGCTTCTCCCTGTCCGGCCATTCTTCGATCTTTCAAGTTTCTTCTCTTGTAGAAATAGTAAGGTGAGAGTTCTCAACCTTTCTATTACTTTTATATTATCTTACCTACCAAACCCCTTTTCTAACATACTTAACATACTTAGTACACTCTGTTTCACTACTACTGAATCACTACACTTCACATCTCCATCTGCAACAATCACTTCACTTTCTTTACGTCCATTACACTTACTTCCTACTCAACTACACGTCACTGTCCAAAACATCATATCACTCCCTTATCCACTTCACGAAACATCTTACTTACTCTCTCTACTACACAAAACAATATATCACCAATTATTATTTATCAAAATAATGTAATACAAAAAAGAAATAATCATTTATTTATCCAATATGAAATATCATTATCTTAAAACTGAAGAGGTTAAACAAATAGAGTACTTTAAAATTTATTGCCTTTTAAAATATATCATTAAATAGCGTTCTTAACATCAATGAGAAGATATTTTGTTATTGCTAAAACTATGATTATGATTTTCATTTAGTACCCATACATATTGGAATGGCCATTTCTACTACTACTAATAATTTTTAAGTACTATACTAATAATAATAATAAATTAAATATATAGATACTAGATCATATAATATAAATTTAAATTTCTTATATATGTATTTTATATTTTACATATACTTTAATCACATTTTAATGAGGCAATATTTAATATTTTCAAATTAAGTCCTCATAGTCATTAAATACTACACTTACTAAATTACTTATTCTATTTGGAGATAGAAATTATTGATGAATGTAAATTAAAAATAATAAGAAACTATACAATAATAAAAAGGATAACAAGGACAACCAAGAGTAATAGATTAATAAAAGATATACTAGTAATATATTAAGTTAAATAATCTTATGGTACTCATAAATATTCATAATGAATAAAAGTAATATAAAATACTATTGGTTAACATTCATGAATTTTATTATATTGATTAATATATAAATAGACATATTGCAGAAGTATGTAAACTGTTAGATAAGCAAACTGTTAGCGATATGACTTTAAATATAATAACAAGATGGAATAATAAGAGATTGTGATATATGAAATACTATCATATTTCTATTATACGAATATCTTGTGATGAGTAAATATATTTTTCGGTTATAAAATCTGTTTATATGTTATATTATTTTATCCCTGTCACTAATCCATGCCCAAAATTTAATTCAGACACAATAAAATTAAAACAAGGAACAACTTTGCCTGTTATTAGAATTATTAATAGTTATGTGTATTAGATTTAACATGGCAGGATATACACGCAGTTTCATATAAATTACATATATAAAATCAGTTGTAAAATAGTAAGAATGGTTTTTAATTGTCTTTTTTTTTTATTTTTTTTTTTTAATCATATAATGTTGGCAAGTGTTTTATATTATTTAATTAATTATTCAATTACTTATTTTTTTAAAAGGTTTCTTTAGTAAACACTTGAGTAATATCCAAAAACGCTTAAGCACGAATAACTAGAGATAATACAAATATGAGCAAAGCAGTGTGTATTTATTGCCACCTTAGAAGCAGAAAGTGAAAACAATCAGGCCACTCATGTTTGAATTGCATAACACATTTATTTCATGGATTCCTACTTTACTTAATCTCTAATTACTCCCGCAAATACTTCTCAATAATTAATTTGATATTTCATATCGTTTCACTGGAAGTATCGTACAGAGTTTTTTATATGATATATATTAATAAATATTTAAACTATTTTCAAATATGATTAACAAAATATATAAAATATATATATATATGTATAATATATTATATATTATATAACTATAATATATAATATATATATATTAGTATAATATATATATATATTAATATATATTTAAAATATATATATATATTATAGAAATAATATATATAATTAATTAACTATTAATAATATATATATATATATAATTAATAATATAATATATATATATATATATTTTAATATAATAATATATATATATAGTTATATACTTTGACTTTTACTTACTATTTTGTAGAAACTATGTTCATAAAGATACTATAGTATATAATATGGGTATATAGATAAGAGGTGCGTGTCATTAGCATCGAAGAAAAGATAAAGCTAAGTAAATATATGACAAAAGATCGAAAGAAAGCCCAGAGCCATATATAATTTATATAAACATATTTCTGGTAATTTAAAGACCTTACCAAAAAAGTCATTTTGAAAGAACAGATTGTCACACTATATAGATTATTAATATCACGCTTTCTTTTTATTGGACTTTTGTTGATTAACCAATTCCCAAAGTATTAATTAATAACTATTATTATTTACATAAAATTATTATATATATATAATAATATAATATATATATATATATATATATTTAATATTAATATTATATAGATATATAAATAATATTAATATAATCATTTAACAAATAAAATTCTTAATAATTATTCTAAATTTTATATTTTTAATAATTTTTAACATAATTGAAAATCTTTTATATTATTTTAGTCAGTTTTAGCACAAATAACTATAGTATTTAATATGTCATAGACTACTGTAAATACTAAACTCTTCACACTAAGCATAAGATTATTTTGGTCATGTTTCCAAGCAGTTCTGTGTATGTCTACTTGCCATGTCAGTCCAATCAATGAGTCTACTTAGTATGAAATTTACATATTCAACGAATTGTATAAAGTAAATTTTCTTATATTACAAGCAATTCAAACAACATTCCATCTAGTTTGATCAGAAATCTTTCCATATCACTAAAAATATCAAATAAGCACCCTCAGAATTGTGAAACCTTATGAATCTACAGAGAGATTTAATTAATAATCTTATATATATATATATATATAATATATTATATATATATATATATATAAATAATTAATAATATTAATATATTAATATAATAATATATATATAATATATATATATATATATATAATATATATATATATATATATATATATATATAATAAATATATATATATAAATATTTCTATATATATATATTAATATATATATATATATAATTAATATATATATATATATATATATAATAATATATATATATATAATATATAATATATTAATATATATATTATATATATACGGTATATATATAGTATATATATAAATATATATTATAAATATAATATATATTATATATAAATATATATATATATATAATATTAATATATATACTAGCTAAGAAATGAAACAGCCGAAATGAAGTTGATTTATATAATCTTTTTTAAAAATATTATAATTATAGACTAAATAATATCTGAAATTGATAGCCTCGATAGTTATAAATATAATAAATTTGCTCATAATATGATAAATATATACGCAATTCACACCTTTGCAAATTTGTAATAGATATATATATACATATTATATAAATATATATATTATATAATAATATATTTAATAGTATATATATATATAATTATATAATAATTATAATTATAATTAATATATATATATATATATAGTATATAATAGTATAGACTAACTTTCTCACTACCTATTACTTCCTACTAATTACCTCAGGTGTATGGATAAGGTGCGTGACAGCATCGGAATAAAGAAGAAGTAGTAAGATAACAATATAAGACATCACATCAAGTCGAAAATGAAAGCCCTAGCCTTACGCATCATATACTCTATACACTAGTAGTAGAGAACTCGTCACGCTAAGTACATAGTAAATCACCCTAGAACTTCACATGAGGACCGCACGACGTAGTACACTGCTCTCACTATAGATTGCATATTATAGTCATATAAGTTGAGTATTCATCCCGGCCCAGGTGGGCACATAATATTACAACACATATACACGCCTCTCAGAAAACCCTCAGCCATCACTTACTACTATTATGCACACTCATTATTATTCTTATGTACCTTCTGACCAAACTTATCAATTTCTCTATTCCTCCAAGACACCCCTCATACCCCCTTCGTTTACGACTCAAATTACCACTTTTCTTCGGTCTATCCCAGCCGGTCATTAATATCCAAACACTATCACCACTATTATTTCGCTTAACCTAAAATATAACCGATCAATACATTATCACTTTCACGAAACCAACATACCATCTTACATATATATATATTCGTCATAACCATTCTTAAATTTCTCTCACTTACCCTTTCTTCACACCACATATACTTCTATCTAATACGTTCATTCCTCATTATTTATCAATTATTACTTATGCACCTATAAACACTAGTCATCACACTTAAGATTATCTCTACTCTTTACTATCAGTCATCTGTATAATTTTACACTACTTACATTCTCAATGCTACTTTTAGTATGTACTAATATCATCTCTATATTACCGTAAGATCCTGATTTTGTCATTCGAACTTTAAACTAATTTATGACATAGATATAACAACGAATAAGCAAACATTTAGGCGATCATCGATTAAGTATCCTTATAAGTCAGCACTCTAATATAAAACTCATCAATCTAGAATAATACTGTGACAAAACGAACAGCACAAAACGACATCATCGACACCAAAACACACTCTTCGCATTGCCAAATCAAGCTCATTCACTACTACTACTCTGCAATTAAGTGTTCGATACACATTTTTATCAACCAGAAATTACTCTTACTCACTCGCCTTATCAATTTTAATATTTATAGAGAACTCATCACTTGTTCCAGACGTTGCATCACACGCATTATTAATTCTTCACCAACCTACAACAATGAGATGTTCCTCGAGACTCACACAAAAAACCATATATCGTCTAGTTTGAAAAATGCTAACCTTACCCACAGTATATTTTCCTTTATTCAACCCCTCTTGTGCTAGTAACAACCACCACTTGCGCAAAATCCATACTCTAGCTTACCTTCGTGTAATCAGCAATTAAATTAATGCATCCTTTGTTATCTCCTCAAAGAAAATGAGAACCTTAGATGTTCATATTCCTGATAAAGTTCTAATTTAGTAAAACATGATAATTTGCACACTACACGGTTATCTTCTCACAAACTAGTATATACGTCTATCACTATTTCATCACATCTTACACTTCAAAATTTAATTGAATAATTATCTATGAATGTACTGTTATCCAGTCAAATTTTTTTATACTATAATTATGTATTTCATCGAAATAATGATGAATTACATTTGCATCGTATTTTTTATTCTAAAGTTATTGGATAATAAGTTCATCACGATATTATCCTTAGTCTTATAAGTAAGTCTCCATCTAATAGAAGAGATTATGTAAAAGAACATAGAATCAAGTTCCTATGATGTTATAGAATTTGTGAGTTCTATTTATGTATATAGTATCACATTCCTTCAGCTCAAGTGTGGAAGCCTATATATAGTTGTCATAGAAAAATTATTTGAGTCCAATTTGTAGTATCATTTATAATAAGAGTTAGCGAAGGTTGGTTCAGAGATTAAAAACTCTTGAAATCAAGTAAGGTTATTATTATATATTATTAATATTATATATAATAATTATATTTAATTATTATTATAATATTTAATTAATTATATTAAATTTTATTATATATTATTATTATTATATTTAATTATATTATTATTAAATTCTATATCGATTATTGAATATATAAAAGACTTTACTACTAGTTGAGGAATGTTTAAAATTTATTAATGTTTTATATCTTAATATTTGGTAAAAACCTAAATTATAGAGACTCAAACATATCTTACGATAAAAAGATTATTTAGCTCAATATCATAAAACATATGAGTATACTCTTCATGCCACACAATACCTCACCTATCCGTGTATTAGAAGGAGATAGTGTCCTTGACCTATAGCAAAACAACGCCTTTACCACAGTGAAAAATGCCACTGTTTGACAGCTATCTTAAGTAGTCACAAAGACCTTTTTATCCACATGTTACCAACTTTAAGAAGTTTAACACCGTCTTAAAAAAACTTACGGAGCGTCTAGCCAGTATCTCTCTTAAACACTTGAAATGTAATTCTGCCTCTACTTAGCTTAATTACCAATGTATTCCATATACAATCTATCATAGAATGCTAATATCTTCCTTCTGATGTGGTATTCCATATCGTTGTCTAGTTGGAATCTCCTGAATTCTATTACTTCACTAAGATCGCTATGATTAAATATACTTTAAATTTATATGTTTTCGTTTGGTTATGATTAGCCAATAAAGTGCGTCAAGCTCTAAATCATAGCTTCAGCGAGCGGGTATATAATTAGGTATTCTTCGACAACTATTCATTCTGTGTGGAGGATTTGGATATGAACTGGAATATATGCAGGCTTTAGAGGAGTACGTATGTAGTTAATCTTTGCATCGTGCGAAAGACATTTACATATATATTGAATTTTAAATAGTGTATAAAATGGATGTATATTGAGAGCAAAGACACTTCTTATATTGAAGTTGCTAATGGAGAAGAGAGTCACTGATTTATAGATATACCTAGTTTTATTAATAGTAATATTCAGCTATGAATGAGTGATAAGGGTAAATTTGGAAAATATGAGTCGTATATCGAGTATTGGGTATAAATAAGAAAGAATTATAGAGTTAGGCATAAATGGATGGATGGATGTGAGGAGGAGCAGCTTATCTATGTAAAAAAAAGTCTGATAGCAATGTCCTGCATCCTATTGTTCAATCAAGACTATTTAAGTGAGGCATTAGATAAACATGAAAGTGTGGTGAATACGAAAGCATGTAAATATGCTGAGTGTAGCTAATAGAAGAGGTTAGAATGTCGTAAACTCATTATTCTCATCCGTAGTATTATGACTATAAAGTATCACGCAGTCTTTTTAGTATGCTCATAATGTCGCAATATTAGGAGTTTATAGCATTAGGATAAATTCAGAACTTGTCGGTGTAAAACCGATTGACGTATAGCTAGATAGCATATAAATAATATATATTAATTATATCTGTGAGTTAGTTTGTATAGTAATTGATAGTTAAAAGGGTGTGTTTTCTGTCTGACTTAATATAATGATTTTGTTGGGAGAGAGTTACGTATTAGAGTGTTTAATTTCCGTGGTATTGAGAACTTAATTGATATGTCTGAATAGAGGTGAGTAGAAGAATATAAGTCAATATATTAGTGTGTCGTAAGTAGTTACTCATATTAGTTTGCAGTTGTTTGTTATTGTGAGGAAAGGTTGAAGTAGCTGTGATGTTCAAAGAAGGATATATCGTTAGTTATGTTGCGTCGCTTAGTATGATTGCAATTATTGGCTAGTCACGAGGTATGGTGTTAAGAAAGAATTAGGAGGATGGCAGGAAATGGTGATTAGAATGGTGCGAGAATGGAGTAGTGAGGGTGCGGTAATGCCTAAGGCATTTAATGTGATAAGCTGTGGATTCATAGATTTGGTGAGTAGCCAGAGTTTGTGGCGAACTCAGATAAGAATAGTAAGAGGTTGTAAGTTAGCGATGAGAGCGAGATGAACTGGTTGGCCGTAGGAGTATGAGATAGAGATGTTAGGGGAATGGCATCTATGAGAGATCTGTAAACCTGTGGCCGTAATGAGAGTGATTAGAGAAGTAATCGTGTTATGGTTGTGTGAGAGGTGAGGACACTCTCGTGTCAGAAATTCATTCAGTAGTTAGAAACAACATTGTAAAAGCAAAGTGATATGAAGTTTAAATGGCGACCCATTTTAGGGTATCAGTCCATGTTTGATGACACATTGGAGAACGGATCGAAGTGCGATGAAGTGTTAGTAGAAAAAGTTGAGGTGTAATTGACTATGAAGGGGCATGGGTGACCACACTTTTAAAGCCGTTGTATTAATGCACATTAGATGAGAGACAATATCGAATATGCCGAGCGTTATTTATCATGTATGTCCTAGAGTGGACTATCTGATAGAAGGTATGTGTTTTTTGACCTGTGTTATTGATAAATTTATAGTGGGGTACAATGCATAAAGTGGTCTGGAATATATGTATATGAAGTGTTAGCATCTAACAGATTTCACATTGTGTCAGGTGAATTGAGTGAACAGAGTGTGATTGTAGGATTGGTTGATATGCGTGTATAGAGTATTGTGAGTGAGATGAATATGAGAATAGAATAGAGAGATTGTTAGGATGAATAGCTCACCTATAGAGTCGCATGAGTGAAGTCTGGAAGAAAGGATGTGTGTGTATAATGTAGATAATAATTGAAAAGTTAATTAGTTGTGCAGTCAGTTTTGCTTCATGTGGAAGATGAAAAGAGTGAAGAGATTGGCGATAGGTGATGTAGAAGGCGGAATGATATTGGGGTCTATAGTGGTGTGAGTTACGGTTTCAATTTTGGGATAATGAATGCTTGTTCCAGCATTGTGTTGGGAACCTGAATCCGTAACGTATGGAGTTTCCGAGGAGAATCCTAAGGAGATAAGATGTTGCACTGTTTGAATCTGGATGAAGAATATCTCGTCACTATGTCCTAGGAGAGAAACGATGAGGATATTGTAGCAATGAGGCGAAGTAAAGTGGCTATTCCTGTATAGGTGAGAGGTATGAATTTTAGGTTTTGATTGAATGGCGGGTTTGTGATGGGCATGGTTGTGTGCCTGCCGGACCAGGGGATGAACCCTTACATGACGATTTACCCATAGTGAGGTCCCTGTCATCGAATGCGACTGCCGGTGTCGCGTATATAATAGCTGCATAGGGTGGATTTGTACGTGTCGTATGTGAGACGAAGCTCTCACTTATATTGATATTGTTTTAACATCGAGGGAAGTGGGCGAGAGTAGTTAATTGACCTGAGATGAGTCAGTCGTAGTTTCTACGTTTTCATGTTCTCCTACTGCTTTTCGGCCCGATGCTTGTCCGATGCTGCAGACCTCTTTGTACGCCAGTCACTTGAGAGGGGAGTTTTCGACAAGGAGAATGTGGAATAACGAGATAATAAGAGAAAAGAGACGATGGGTTGTTTTGTGAGTTGTTAGTTTTTTGATTACCTGCCCAGGTTATCTTATTATCAATGCGTGAGATATTGTTTTGTATATTTTCTGTAAATTATATATATATATATATATATAATAGTAGTTATGGTTATGAATTATATAATATCTGAGTGTATTATAGGTTATATATTTTAGGATAGAGATTAAATTATTGTAGGGATTAGCGAGTCTGAGAGTTTATCCGTATGAGGAGTCACTTGTAATATTTAATAAGTTGATTTTTTACTTTCATGGATAGGTTATGTAAAGTATTGATAGATATTTCTATGATATACCCTTAGTAGTAAATTGATGTATTTTGGGGTACTGACTTTCGTAACATGATATATGTCAGAGAGTTATGTATTTTTATACAAATGAATATGAGCTGGATGTGTTAATTGTTGTTGTAGATATAACAGAATGTATTATGAGATGAGTGTTTAATATTTATAATTTAATAGATGGTCTAATGACTAGGTATGTTAGTAAAATCCTTGCCTCTCAGTTTAACTTTGTTTTTTTGAGATGGGGTAATATATATGTAGATAGATCTTTATGTTAGGATGATAAAGAGGTATTATGTGTGAGGAGAGACAGTTAGCACACGAAGAATAGAAGAGAGATGTAGAAAGGATGCTATCGCGTAAGATAATTGTACGACTGTACTAAATTTGTTCAGGTGTCCGTGAATCTGAAGAGAGTGGGGAGGAGTTTGCCCAAGGTTATATCATGTGGTATTGGATGAGTAGCAGGTTGGAACAGAGATGATGTTTTGCTATATGGTAAGTATAAGGTGGAATGTTGTGCTTGTGCGTTAGGAGAGTACGCGTATTCTGGTGCTGATATATTCATGATTGTTAAATGGTAGTAGCATTACTAGATGCCAAGCATACAAAGAGTCAATGATGTTTACCACTATCGGATCAGTAGACTATATTTTGGATAAAATGAGTAGTCCTGTACATCAGACTGAGATTCGGAGGCTATTTAGATAAGTCCACACAGTCTCAATGAAGAATAGGTAGAATGTGTTGCTGTATGCTCACAATAAACTCTGGTGAATGCATAAGTGATAAGGGAGAATAGGATGTGTATTAGCGAGGGACGCTCTGAGGTTCGCTGCGATTTAGTCGGAGTCTGGTTACTGCGTAGGTTTATAGAAGGTTGAAGATGTTGTAGTGGTCTTGTTCAGGAGTATGGAACAAGATTTAGATGTTGAATCTTATGATATAATGCGGCGGGGGTATAAAATCTAAGGTGCAATCTTTTCAAATGATAATACTAGGCGCGTGAGGTTATGAGTTGATAAAATAAGAAATGAGCGTGTCAGGGAGCTGCATTGTGTGAAGAAAGCTGAAAATGAGAGTGGTAAGATGGTGGTCATATGAAAGGATTTATGATAGTCGGTTGGTAAGCGGATGTATAGTGTGAGTGTTCTGGGAATCAACCTGCTGGGAGACCGAAAAAAGTGGATTGATCAGTAAAGGAATGTCTTGAAGCAAAAGGTTGAGGAAAATGTGTAAAGAGTTTTATTGAGATGCGAGAGAGCGAGAGAATAAACTGGTGATTAGTGTTAACAATGAAGATTGTAGAACGTGAATGACAGGTTTGTGCAAGAGGGTAGTGAGGGATTTGGTGGCGAGGCACTAGGTAATGGCACTGAGGGCGTAACCATAGAATGTAGTGGGAGAGAGAGTCTATCGAGTGAACACGAGAGGAGGCTTCACTGGGTTACTCAATAAGCTATGCTGGATCATTGCGATGATTTTCAGGAAAGATGGTTAAGTCCTATGGGATTTGTTGTTAAGCATTAATAATTTGAATAATAGTAATCAGTGAAGTCGTTTCATTATTATTATATTCATAAAATAAATTTACGTTTTAATTATTTTTATAATATATATTAATATATTATTATTTAATTATTAATTATTATATATTATTATTATTATTATTATATTATATTAGTATTATATATAATTGTTTTATATATCATGAACTGAAGCTTATATATAATAATATATTATAATTAAATTAGGAACTTATATATATACAAATTGAGAAAAATATGACCTACTATGAAATAGACAGACGCTTAGAAATATTCCCAACCGGTAATTCTCCTGAATAGAATAAACTCGAGCTATCGAATAGATATTACAGAATTTTCTCTTTGTATCCATCATACTTGCACTTAAAAGCATATGAGATTGATTTATGAATAAACGAGCTGGGAATCTAAAGTGTCTTCAGGGCTTACCGAACAACGTAATAATTAAAATCAATGGAAATCTGAAATTTACATTGTCCATACAAAGTTCTAAATTTAACTCTCAGAGAAGTCTAAAAATATTCATATAAAAAATAAAAAATTATTCGATACTATGACTAAATAGATATATGTACGATTCTAAGTTTGTCGCTGGAAGTAGTTTAAAAAAACTTTCTTGACCAACTTAATATGATGGAATATTATATTCCCATCCATCTGTTTCATCATTAATTGATATGTATACTCATTTATCAGATAAAATGATTCTAATTGATAATCATAAATTTAGCTTTAGAGACATATTTTAACAAAATGTATATTCGGTAATAGGATATGAGGAAGATATATAGATGCGTAAATTTATACCTTATATTTATATATATGTTATATAATATATATATATAATATAGGTCCCTTTTTACACTATAACGTATGAAATATTCAGAGATTAAAAACAATAATAAAAAATATTAATATTAAATATAAAGAAAAAGATCTTATTCTGAGTGAGATAGTATGTTAATCAGTAATTTATCGCTTGTTTGATGCAGGACTTAAAGGGGTAGTAATCATTTATATGATTATTTACAGCAGTTAAGTTATTCTCTGAAGATAATGTACTGTGATTATATAGTATATATGTTAATTTAGAGTTGCATATCCTGAGTTGTCAATGCATATTATTAAATCGTATGATAAAACTGTGATTGTTATCTGAGTTATGATAAAAATCATAAGTTTTCAAAGCCATCTCTTATCCATAAATTACTGTGATTGCTATTCTGCATATATCTATAACTATACCATATCTAATGCCATAACCAAATCTTCAAATTCTTGAGACGAATGTCGGAAAATGCCAACTAAATTTTTATTTTTCTTATTCAGATTTATTTTATATAATCAGTATATTGTTATTTTATTATATTATATCTATATAATATTATTCAGTATAGCATACTTTTCAATTGGAAATACTTCATAAAGTATTATTTAATATATATATAATTCTTACATTATCCCAACATTAGTAAATAAGAATGAGAAAATATCTCATATTCTTATTAAATCTGGCTTATACAGAACATGAAGCACAGACGATCCGCTGATCTCAGAGATTATCATATTCATTGCAGTGTTTTACACAAATAAGTTTGCATACAAAATTATTTAATATATGAGAGAAACAAATTTATATAAATTAGATATTTATTTATTTAATGCTATTATACAAGATGATATATCTATAATTACTTTTATACTATACTCATTATTAAGAGAATAGAAGAAAAATAATAGACAAAACAACACTACAAAAGGAAACACTTTTCACATAAAAATCGTATTATAGTATTTAAATTATTCAAACAATTATACAAGTTCTTATATCATAAATTGGTTAAAGTTCATATGAGAAAATCTCACTCATCTGAGATTTGAAGTTCATCTATATATATATTCTATAATCCCATAAATGGCCCACCCGAAGCTAGTTAAATAAATTTTTTCTATATTTGATTCCATTATAGTATATAGGTCGAAATAAATCAATTTTATTCCTAGTAGGCTGAGTAGCCCGCCCCTGCGCTACAAACCTCTCAAATAAGACTCAACCATCAAGCAATGCAAAGTATTTTCGAAGTGAGAGTTTCAAACAAATTTATATCCCTTATTCTGATTTCCGCATGGTGTCCATTTCTACGTAACATTTTTTATTTTACTTTGATACAAAATAAAGCTTGCTCGATAATTTTTCGTAATTATTATTTGCTATTAGTCTTTTATACATGAGTTAGTAAATAAGATTGTAAAATCGTATAACTTCTTATAATCATTATGTACTATAATCAGTACTTTAATTATTCTTTATTACACTTAATTTTTAATATAATATATATAAATATATATATATATATATATAATTATTAATAATATATATATATATATATAATATATATAATATATATATATTAATATATATTATATATATATTTTCTTATAAAATATCTCTCTATTAAAAGTTATGATTAATTAGATATAGAATTAAGTATCTTGTTAAGATATAATTGTGATGTATATGATATAAGGTATTATTTATATATTACACTGCATCACAACGAAAATAAATGTTACCATACGTCAATGTAATACATTTAATAATCATAATATAAGGAGAAGACACTTTTTCTTAAAGTTTTCCTGCAGGTTAATTAGAAATCGCCGAAATTACCAGTACTTCATTAATGGTTTGACCCGTAGAAACCGTGCTGTCGGTATGTTTTGCTATACAAGATTACTAGTTGAAGTGTAAGTATTTTTATTTACTTTAGGCGTGAAAAATTGATTATATCACTATATATATATAAATATATATAATATATATTAATAATAATATATATTAAGTAATACTATATAGATATATAATAACTGTTATATATATATAGTTATATATTATATATTATATAATTTAATTATATATATTATATATTATATATAATTAATATATAATATATAATTAATATATCAAATATATTAATACTATATATATATATATATATATAATACTATAATATATATATTAATATATAAATATATATATTATATATATATATAAAAACTTATTTATTTCACATGAAAAAGCTATATATATATATTACTTATAATGCTCACTAAGTTTATATCAAACGCTACGTGTCATGGGAAACAACATTGGTATTTATTGACTTCATCACATTTAATGAATGGTCAGCAGTTTGTTGTAATATATTATGTACATGAATTAAAGTATATTTGGTTACCATCAATTTCCAAAATATTACTTGTATATTGGGCAGACATACTCTTTGTATAGCTTGAATGTACTTATATTACTTAGGCATATACTGACCAGCTTCGTATATACTGCGGAGTAATAGCTATTTTTAGATTTATGTCTTATTGTGATATTATACTTATAGAGTATAATACATACACATATGGAAAAGAGCGTGCAATCGTATTTACATAGATCAATGAGATTATTGCAACGCTCTTCACATAGTAAATATAAATAGATATAATTGCAGCAACAAGGCAACAATCCGCGAAATTTTATAGAGCATATATCTACCGTGTACCCATGTCCATATCAAGTAACTTCTCACTTTTATCAATTTTCTCAGTCTTGGTTCAAATCTTCTTATAAGATTATATATATGGGAACTCCTATGTATATTCGTTACCATCGCATGAGTTCACGAGTGCCGTTATTTGTCCGACCAAGTCTCGAAATTTTTAGTATAGTCAAGCAAGTTAGATCTCTGTTTCGTGTGCAGGAGTATTAGAGTAGAATTGTGCTTTATTTTATTTTTTATTTGAGTTAGCTTGTTTGATTATGTGTGTGTGTGTTGCTTTTTCGACCTACAAGATAGAGATATATGGAGAGATGAGAGAAGTATTGGAGATCTGATCTAAATGATTTTGCACAGAGGGGAAATGAAAGTAGTGACGAGATTCCATGGAGAGATCAACATAATTTACGAAGACTATTACCTAATTGTTACTTCAGATGCAGAAAGTTAGGATTACATTGTGATGAGAAGAGATAAGGCTTATTTACTACGATATATAGATGAGTAGTATCCACGAGAGATTATGAAAATAACTAATTCTCATATATCATATAGTATAAATGATACAACTATAATTCTATAAAAAGACATTCACTCATTTCCCATGAATATTATTATTATTATTATTATATTTATTTAATAATTATTTTCACTGCATATAGAACATGTGTATATAAATATCTCCATTTCCAAAATATTATATATTATTATGATAATTATATTTATATATTATATACTTAATTTTTATTACTTTATTTACAATGTATTAATTCATTTAAAAATTAACTGTATTCGCGTTAAGTGAGGTTTGCTACGCGCTGCACCCATAAAGCGCATTTTATTCTATCGTACTTAATAAGTGATAAATTCACATTAAATAAATCAATAATATAAAAAATCTTATTAAAAATTATATTATTTATATTTTAGTAAAATTTAAATATTACTATTATAAAAAATATATAAACAAGAGTATATTATATATATATATTATAAGTATGTTAAAATCAAACTAATCGAATAAGGAAAGCTTTATTGGCTCATATTTTTCTGATATATTCGGCGTCCGTTATACGTGATAGTTCATATCTACTGGAATATTAGAGGTTCATATCTTTGTAGCACACTGAAGAAATCAGGGAAAAGTAATTATGGTTCTGAAAAATGTTGATGCTCGTATATTATATGCTGTAATTTTTAAATAAATTGAATAAAAATTCAAATTGATATAATGACTTTCTATAGAATACAAAGAATAATTAAACCGCTTTAGACAAGCTTTTTAAAAAATCATAGTCATGACTCTGAAAACTAATCATAGATGATTATGTAAGAGAATGAAATAAGAAGGAGAAGTAACTGATCCTAGTAAACTTGAATATATGACAGGGTAATTAAAGATCTATAATCGTGATGTTTGTATGGTTAAGGGACTATTAGCTTGCAATATTTATCGAAGTTCTATAAAATGATCTACTTCATTGTGCGGGAAAAGTCTCTCGTGTATTAAAGATAGGAACTGAATGATGAGAATGAAATTCCAGTATGCGGCACTTATAAGTATATTACGAAAGATGAACGAACCACGGATATAAATCACGATGAGCTTCTGTGCTTTCACGAGGATAAATATAGAGATTCGTTGCACATTGTACGATTTGAAATACACAATAATAATATTAGAATTGAGAAAATGATAGGGAGAAGAAGAATATAAATATATTATATTTATTATGATTTATTAATGGATATTACAAAATCAAGGTCGAGTATGATAGAGTTAATAGGTAAGACTATATATATGGCAGGTAGATATATATGATATTAATTGAGATTAGAGATATAGATGGTTAGCATTCTGAGAATAGAGTAGAATCAAAGTAAAGTATGGTATGAATCAGAATAGTGAATAAGCGTGATGTAAGGTAATATATAAATGGGTAATAATATGTCAAAATGGTTAGATTTATATTATATATGTATAAAGAATAGTCTAGTTGATAGATGCATGATCAGAATATTAGCTGCTTGAGTATATCTCGAATGTTGTTTAACTTTATGGACGATTTTATATTATTTGAAACTCGTGACGTGATAAAACTAGTATGATCGTAAGGGTTGATGTCAACAGATCTATCTATTGTTATAAATAATCAATGGCTGCAAAATGATAGGAATAAGATAGAAGTTTATACTCAGAAACACAGTGAACATTCACCTGAAGTTGGTCATTTGAGATGAGCACATGTGAGATCTGAAATTTAGTGCGCAGATTGAGTCTGCAATCAGACATTGAACGTAAAGGAAGTGGAGAGGTGCCCTACCTACTGTATCGCGTGATACATGATACTTGATTCTGTGCATCAAATCGTGAGTCAGCCAAGTCATTCCACTTATGCATAGAGTATATTTAAAATCCTGATGCTCTTTTATTCGGTTCAAAGTTCAAACAATGTCGTGCAGGGTATTAGTCCATATATAAGGAATACAGAGCTGAGAGAATGCTAGAGTATATAAGTAAACCGTAGATAAGATAAGCGTTATACACCTATACCTGTTGTGTATGAGTGATATGATACAGGAGACTACTCCTGCTCAAATGAGTGAAGTATGACGGTGCAAGTGTGATGTCAAGCAAGTTAAATGGGCTTCAAAAGAAAGTAAGAGAAAAGTATCCAAAAGCTGTATGTTCATTCATTGAATGGCACATAGATTGAATTTAGTGCTGTCTCAATCCTTAACGAAGATCAACGAGTGCAGTCAATTCCTTTCAAAATTTAAATCTTTCTCTTTATTCTTTTCAAAGTCAACAAAGCGTGTGTACCTTTAAGATACAGAGCTTAAGAAGAGATTTCCTAAGGTAACACCTACTCGTTGGAATTATATAACAGTTGCCTTGTTGAAACTGTTTTGCAATATAAAGTAGGGTCATTCACCAATTTCAAGATATTTTTGATAATTCTAGCAGTTGGGGCACGGAAACTTATACATGCTCCCAAGCATTGTTAAATAATCTCAAAGATTTTGAATTCAACTTCTTTTTGAGTATATTCGCAAATATTTTATACAAATGTAATATTTGATATTCTTCAAAACAAGATATAGGACATATCCTATTGCTTGAATAAAACAAATGAAATGATAGCTACTTTTCAAAACAAGAGATAAGTTCGATGAATTTTGGTAACAAGTCAAAGGTTTAAGCCTCCATATAAGAAGAAGAAAGGATTCTGCTATGGATATAAAAACTATCTACAGAAGATTATTTATAAAAATTTTGGATTCGCTTTTCAGTTCAATTGAAATTTGATTCCATAACTTAAGGAATATAAGATTTCTCGAACTTTTAGATCCTACGGAACACTAAGTAAATAAAAAGAAATTCCTGATCTTGCGCTTAAATCATTAAAAGATAATTATGGACACTCTTTGACAGTCACCGCTTGAAAAATGAGTCCTTAGTTCTGTACATAGATGAAGATTTGAAAGGAAAACCAATTAATGAATTATTGAGTTATTTAAAAAATAACGAATTACAAAAAGCTTTTCAAGAACTTACAAAAATAAACGAGTTAGTATTGACCATTCCAGCTACCAGTGCCACAGTTGAGGCCTTGAGGGCCATTTTCTAATTTAAAGCGAGTTCATACCTGCTCACGAAATGGAAAGGAAGAGGAAAGACTTTCCAGCTTAGCATTAATATCTATTGAGAAAAAACCTCTTAAAGAAATGAAAACCAGTACAGTACATTCCACTAACAAGTAATAGAGTGGTATAATTAAGAAAATAGAACTTAATGAACTTATAAATAACATAGGTAATTTATATATTACATATTATATATAGTGCTAGACATTAGAAGACTTGCAGTATAATACGTACTAACACTATATAGTAAACCAGTGAGTAAGTATAGGTGTATCTGAAATAATGAACAGTTGATGATGTACACGAAATATTCATAAATTGTATTAGTATGTGCAATATAATTGTGGAGAAAGTAGTGTATAAGGTTAGCAAGAACACATTCATAACTGTACCATGTATAATATATAAATATATATATACAATGAGTAGAAAAGTGACTAGGGCACTTGGCAATGAACACGGTGAACTCGATATAGGCAGGGCGTTAAAAAGATAGAAAAACAAGTGACAGGGGCATAACAGATAGATAGGAAAAGTTAGCTAGTCTAAATTTAAGACTCTCACATGTGACTAAATAATTACACATGTGTGAGCAAAAGACACCGTATCACTAGTAGCTCTTAGCACAACAGATTCAAGAATAATATTACAGAAGGTATAATTACCTAGTACATGAAAGGGTGGAAGGCTAGAAAAGTATTAGAATAATATATAATGTGAAAAAGATGAATAGATTTAATATATATTATATATATATATTAATTATATAAATATTATGTATTAGACGAACAAATCACCATGACGACACAAAAGGAAAAAAAAGATACAAATTATGTCTGAATCTTGTAGTATATTAAAAATTTAAGGTAAATTTTAAAATTAATTTCATTTTTGCTTGAAGTGAATTGAGAAAATGAATTTTGAAGATTTATTTCTCTATTTAATTATTGGAAGAATTATAATATTATCGAAAATATAGTATAATTAGTATATATAAAAAAAATTTTTTTATTATTTATTAATTTTTTATTAATAATATAAATAAAAATTATTCTAAGTAGAAGTATTAGTATATATTAATTGTTAATGTAAAAGGTTAATTGATGTTCTGAGTTTAAGATAGTATCTTAATATGAATTGCCGGTTTTGAGAGGCTCCTCCATCTCGAAAAAAACAAAAATAATGAATAGGCATTCGGTGTGCGAACTGGGCGTAGCCCACGCGTCCAGCTGGGGGCACTGTACCACCATCTTAGTACGTAATTAAAATGATTATAAAATAACCGTTGGAATAGCGGTCTCACATGGAGTAAATCATTACTATGCTGTAACCGAAAATAAATTAATAGAGATGGCCTGGCTATCTTTTAAGTCCTAATGTTAGCTATTATAATTGTACGACAGTTACTTACATTTATTAATTTAAATAAATATGATATAATTCATACCATTAATTAAATGTTTTCTTCGTATTTTCTATATTCCACTTTTATGATTTATCAGAAATTGTAAATTTTCTCTGCATTTCCTCTAGTTATTGCATGATCACTTATATAATAATTATATATATTTAATATTATTTATATATATATATATATTAGTAATATATTATATAATTATATTAATAATTATATTTAAATATATAGATTATTTTATAATTATATTAATAATATAACTAGACATATATTTAGTACCTATAATTATTAAAAATATTTATTTTTTTTTTTATTTGGGTTGTATTATATATAATATTATATAAATAATAAATAAAATTAAATTAAATAAATAAAATAATAATATAATAATATAAATCAATTAAAATCATTTGCTCATAATCATATCATAATAATAATAATAATAATATAGATAAATAATTTAATAAATATAATAATAATAAATATTAATAATAATAATAATATATAATAAATAATTAATATAATGAAATAAATATAAATATAATAGATGAGTATAGATAATAAATATTATAAATATTAATAATTAATAATAATAAATAATATAAAATGAGAAATAATCAAACTGGCACCTAATAAAAACAATTTCAGCCTTTAATGTATAATATGCGAATAATATGTAATAGGTTAATAAATATTAATTAACATATATAAATAATAATATTAATAATTAATAATAATAATAATAATAATTAATTAGGATAATTGATATTGAATGAATATAATATAATAATAATAATAATAATAATAATAGAATATGATAATAAATAATAAATAATGTAATAAATATAAATTAATAAATATATAAATAATAGATATATATAATAGAATATAATAATAATATAATATAATAAATTAGATAATAATAGAGAAATAATAATAATAATAATAAACAATACAATAAAAAATAGATATATATAATAATAATGATAATAATATATGATAATGTAATAAATAATTATATAATATAATTTAATAATATTAATTAATAATAATGAATAATAATAAAAGAATAAAATAATTAATATAAAGAATAATTTAAATAATATATATAATAAATATAATAATAAGAATAAATATATATATATATAATATCAATATATATAATATAATAGATAAATTAAATAAAATCACTTATTTACGATTTTTCCCCATTTGTTACCCAAAGAAGCTTATTTTAATGTTATTTTTCATAACTTTTAGATTTTGTTATTTATTATTATCAATTTATTTGAGATAGTGAGTCTAAAAATAAGCTGAGTGACCGATAAGTGCTTCCATATAAATCTCATATTGATAACCATTAGGAGAATATATTATATATGATAGATAAATACTATGAGTACAAATTATAAACGCTATAACGTGTGAGGTGAGATGTTAGTATACTATTATTACTCACTCACTATAATATATATATATATATATATATATTATTTTATTTTTCACTTATACATACCAGAATGCTACAGGGAAAGCCTATTCAAGGAGGGAGGATGTTCAATCAATGGACAAATTACTAATCAACAACGCAAAATCACGCAGAATGGCACATAGACGACGGGCTTTTAAAAGATGAGGGAGATTAAATTGAGTAGGAAACACAGAAGATGGAAAGAGAAATTCTCACAGGAACAAAGGTGAGCAGGAAAAGAAGGAGGCAACGCACAAGCGACTAGTCTGGAGTTGCTAATTATCAACAAAACTCATGTGCTGATACAGCATCCCTTGTGCTAACGTGAGGGCGTCTAAGGAGTGGCACGCGAGTGGAAGCTCACACTCACGAGCACTAGCCGTCGCTAAAAGTGTAACTTATAGATAAAGTAGATATGACTAATTAAATAGCGCGAACCAAAGCGATAGAGGGTCCAGTGATACTAGAAACGAAACGGCAGTCTTATAAGTCTTTTTTGCCTTTGACTCGACCATATCCAGAAGCCGGTGAAACCTGAGCCCCCCAGATATGAGAGCAGTACTCATACAAGGGGGATGAGGCCTTTGTATAGCTGTAGTAATTGTGAGGAGGAAAAAAGGCTCGCAGTCTAAAACGAACTCCCAGTTTCTTTGAGGCCGCCTTAGCAACCGTTGTGATGTGAGGTTTTCAAGACATTTTTTTGTTTATGTTAAGGCCCAAGGATGTTTTATATTGGTCACAGGAGAGAAGAGAGAAAGTCGAAAGAAGATAGGAACGATGTAGAAGGTGCTTTAGAAGGGAGAATTTTGAAGCAAGTTGAGTTTTTAAAGAATTGAATTTCACAAGGTTAGACGACCCCACCCGAAATTCTATCCAGATCATCAGCGAGAGTAAAATAGGAAAGAATTTCATCAGTTGACATTCTAGAAGTAAAAGAGGGACAGAATTGAAATGAGTCGAAGAATGAAGTGGGTCGAGTAATCGGCATATGAGTGAATAGAGTTAGATCGATGCAGGTGAGAAGATCAATTAATGAAAAGTAGGAATGAAAGAGTAGGAGGAGTGAGACGACCAGTAAGAAGAGAGGTGGTGGACAACAAAGGAAGAAGAAAGTCGCCCCATACAACAACAGCCGATATGAGCGATTTTGAAAGAAAACTAGAACTCAAGATAAGCAAAGAAAGGAGGAAACCCAAAGGGGGGAGCTTGGAAGGCAGTGACTTGCGTGCCATATCACGCGTCAATTTTGCCCCCCTTTTTTTGGAATGCTCAATTTCCACCAATGCATGTCGCACCCTACTCCCAACTGTGAAAAACCAAAAAAACAGTTCAAATAGGAAAGTCATATCAAAATAATTTTCTAACCTCTTCAAAAGCCATTACTGCAGCGGAACAAGAGATTGAGATGCCAGATGGTTCTATTGAGAGGTAGAGAGTTGAGAAGCGGTTTCAAAGATCTAGATCTTAGATAAGGTGAGAGCTATAGGGCCGATAGTTAGAAGGATCTGAGCGGCTTCTCTTTTTTCGGATTAGGTTGATACATTATACAAATGCACTTCCAACACATGGGAAAGTGTATAAGTAATTTTATACTTATGAGAATATTTAAGGTTGAAGGGCAGAGGGAGGAGCTCGGAAGCACACTCCCTCAAAACTTCGGGAGGAATAGCAGTGAGCGGGCCCACCCAGCTGTCCTAAACGTTTCAATTGAGAGATCTCAGGAGCCCATGCAACCGATCAAATGTAAATCACAAGGCAAAGACATAGGACATCCGAGAAGAGGAGAAGGTGGAGGAGAGGCATGCCAGAATCGTCGGGTCTGAGGTTAGAAGAGGAGAGAATAGTGGGAGGGGTCGAAGACGATTGGACCTTTCGAGTTGGAAGAGTTAAGCAAACAGAGCACAGATCGATAAGAGGGGAAAGGTAGATTTACAGAAAGTTGTTTTGAAGATGATTTTAAGGCACAAGAAAGGCGGACGAGAGAGATTTCATCAGTAGAGCCAAACAAGGAGGTTAGCGCCCTTTTCTGCTTGATGAAGGCCGCTTTGCTCGTCGAAGAGTACCTGCAAACGATTTCTAGCTGAAATGAAAATTAGCAAGAGTGATAGGAGAACGGATTTCATTTTCCACCCCCGATAAGCGCTGTCTCTGGCCTGAATGGCCAAAGAACAGGCACGATCGAACATGGATTATGAGGAGAGAAAGATTTAGTCGAAGAAGGTGAATCTGCATATCCGTCAACGTTAGCTCCACTTTTAAGTGGCAGAAGGAAGCCGTCATCAGAGTCAAAAGCAGTCATTCCAATTATAGTTAGCGTAGAAGTGCCAGAAACCCCCAATCACCCGAATCAAAGTGCCAGATAACATAGAGGAGGATGGAGCTGTTGGAGAGAAAGTATTAAAGTAAAGAGATATAAGGTTGTGGTCAGATTTACGAATAGGAGCGAAGGAGTGTATTTTAGAAAACGAGAGGGAATAGTATGGAACATTCATAAGGTCGGAAAGTGTGGTTTCAAGAATTGGTTACGGCTTCGATCTGGAATGATTGTGTAATGGTTCTTTGAATTAGATATTGCATCCCAGATGTTTAAGAATGGAATGAATGATATGCCTAAACTCCCATATCAGTATGAGAGGACCCCAACCATAAGGTGTTGTGTACATTGATGAATCCTAAATAGAGGCTCAGTTTTGGATGAGAAGATATACAGTTTCGTGGAGGTGGTAAGATATTCAACCAGAAGTTGAAATCTGTTTCTGGTTAGGAGACAGTAGAGAACAGCCAAGATTAATTGTTAGTAGAAGGTAGAAGCATATTTGAGCTCCAAGCATGAAGTTAGGAGATTCGAAATTCACGAGACGTGTTTACAGAAGTGTTAATGTTAACATAGGCATTAATGTTTACATAGGCACAGGGAATTATGAAATAAGTTATAGTATGAGTTACGGCTTAATACGAGTATAGAGGGTGAATTCTTAAGCCTCTTGAGTCTCGACAGGAGCAAAAAGTTAGGGTTAGAGTCTTAGATAGATGATATTCAACAGAGACGAAGTTATTTTAAGCCGCCGATGTTGGTAAAGTTAATAGAAGCCACGTTATGGAAATGGTGCATCTTTCAACAACACACACACACCACTCCACACAGCAGTAATAAGCAACAATGTAGAATAAATACAAAGAAGAAAATGTCTACCAAGGCAACGTGCAATCCAACCGTGTAAAAATTCGAGCAGCTAAAATTAATAAATAAAGAAAATATACTACTATACGACAAGGGTATGTAGAAAGCAATTTTTGGCCTTCCTGTTATTTCTTAAACTTATTAAAATTTATTACGTAACTGGATAAAAGTTTCAAAAATGAAAAAGCTAAATATAAATAAAAAATTTAAGTATAATTTAATTTAATATAAAACATATACGCTACCTATAAAACAAAACTTAAACCTAACAACTTTGCTACACTTCCTAAAATTTATTTAAACCTACAAAGAAAAAAAGAAAAATTTAAAAAAAATTAAAAAATATAACTTGGTCTTTTTAAAACTCCCAAACTTTTAAATAGTCGGAAACGAATAAATAATTTAGATCTCAATTTGATACATTTAATAAAATTTAATTAAACCACAATCAGGTTTAAAAAAAAAAAACACACACACCACTTTATATCACAGAATATAATCTATAATGCCAATAACATAACGCCTATTAAGATAAAGATACAAATATATAGTATAACATATCTCCCTATAAATTAATAATAGGTGATAATTGGTTTATAGAGGTCGACAAGTTGTATAAAATATGATAGTTTTTTGTTTTAGTAATTATTTTATTATGGAACAATTAAATATACATTTTTATAGTATGTCATAATCTAGGATTAAATTATCTCCACTTATAATAAAAATTTGAAACTAATTTAATTAAAATATTTAATTGATATTATTAAAGCAGAACGGTACGTCTGGCATGGCGTACAGAAGGGCGCGGGGGGGGGGGGGGGTGGAACGGAGTCAGTTATTTTCGAGTAATAGATGCGAAAGCTAAGTATTTAATATAGCTAGTGTGACGATAAGAGATAAAGTTTTGATAATGAACATTAGGTGTAACATGCATCTGAATGGTGATTTATTAAATATGTTAGTTGGATATAAGTATGATATAATACAAGAAAAGTTCAATATGTTTCTGATGATAATGATCTCTTAGCCTTTCTACAGCACTTCAAGTTGTTATTAAGTGAATTAAAGTGTATTAATTGTAATAATAAAATGTCTACACGCTATATACAAGAAAGATTCTTTTTTTTTTTTAAATGCAATAAATGGGCGCCGTAAAAGATATTGCTGTTTTCCAAAATGCTCATTTCTACATCGCTCGGCTCGCGTCTCAGCTATTTGTCTGTATTAAAAATACTATTTTTTTTTTTAATGATGTAACATGCGACATACAAGTTTGTTTCCATGGTTAGGAGCATTCATGCCACTAACCTAACTAACTTAACTAACTGAACTAAAACAACCTAACCTAACCTAACTTAACACTAACAAACCTACCTAAACTAACTAAACCTACCTAACTACTAACTAACTAGACGGTAACACTAACCTTACTAACGCTAGGACATTAGAGGACCTAACCCCACGTCAGGATTATAATGTTACGATAAAAATAAAATGTACAAAAATAATTTAACTCTCTTGTTTTATTGAAAATAGAATCGGAGACTACTAGATGATAATAAAATAATATATGAATAGAAGTAATAAAATATTAGCATGTGATAAAAAAAAGGAAGATTTAGTTGCCCTCCAAAAGTGGATTGCGAAATCAATTCCTATTGAGCTATTTATGTGCTTTTGTTTGGAAGCAAGAACATCAAAGGGAAGAAAGATACGAAGCATTCTTAAAAACAATTGGAAAGCAACAAAAATTTCCTTAAAAAGTTAGTTTTATATATAAATATATATATACTATAATATTTAAGAAATATATCATATATATATATACTAGATATTATCCTATTATAAGATATATATACTATATAATTTATAATATATATATAATATATTATAGTATATACTACTTAATATATAACAATACTATACTATATAAGGTAGATTGGTTGTTTTTTGTGGAAATTTGCTGCCATAGCTTTGTTCCGTTCGAAACCACTTATCGTACACAAGCGATCTCGCTTCGCGTATATTTGTCGCTTTAAACCAAATATCACCAAATATTATAATTATTTATATAATGATAATATATAATTATATAACTATATATATTATTATTTATATTATATATATAGGGTGATAATTATGTTAATTATATATATATGATTATATATATATTAATTATTATTATATATTTTTATATATATAATATATAAGTATATAATATAAGTTGTATATATATAATTATATAGATATATATAGCAATATCTATATAAATACAGGTATAAATATATATAAGTAAGGTAAAGGTATAGCACAGGAATACTATCAGTTATACGATAATATAGGAAGTATATATATATATATATATATATTAAAAATATATAATATATAGTAGTAGTGGTATGAGTATATTATATACTAATTATAGTGATAGTAATGAGATAATATGATATAGAAACGAAGAATCTGATGTAAATATAATAATATATATATAGTAACAGGTAGAATTCAAGATTTCTATTATATTATACATATATGATGTATATCATATATAATAGCTGTAGTTATTTTATATATATACTATAAGTATATATTAATATATAATGTATATATATTAAATAATATATCTTTATATATATAATACATACCTATATATATATATACTATATACGGATAAGTAGTTACTTATTTATCACCATTTCTATATATTCTAATAGTATATATTATTATATAATATATTATATCATATTAGTCAGAAATAGTTAATTGATTAAAGATATATAGTATATAATAGATAGGTATATATATACATTATGTATTAATATGAATTGATATGATAAGTAGTATATCTGTATAAGATAGTATGTGTCAATGAACATTTCATATTAGGAAGGAATAACATTTGAAATAGAATATATGGAAGAATCAATAACTGATTAATTACGCATAAATATAAATGGAAGTGATATCCTTTAGTAGTTATATATATAGTATAATACATTAACGTATAGTTTATGTATATATATTGATAATGATATAAATGATCAATAATTATTATTAAATAAAAGTTAAGAATAAGTATATATATATAAAGTATATATATAAGTATATATATTATATATGAATAAACATTAATAGTAAATACTATACCTATATATATATACTATTGTAGAGAACACTACTAGTACTTAATTTATATATAGACAGATATATATATATATAAATAGTATGATATATATATATGTAATAAGCGCTATATATATATATACTACTACCTATATATATATCATAATAATATATCTATATATAATATATATTATATATATTATATATATAATACTATAAGTTATATACGTAATATATTTAATTATATAGTTATCGGTAGCTTGAAACGGTATAAAAGTGTATTGGAATACATTGATTTTGAATAAAGATGAAAGTAATTATAGTAGCACACCTAAAACATTCTATTTTGTTTTGAATGATATTATAACAATGTTTGAGGCTTTCTTTGATTTCTGTGGCACTTTTGTTTTGGCTATTAAACGTGGACTAAAGGGAAAAGAGAAAAATTGCAAGAAATAAGTGGATTTTGATATAGAGAATTAACTAAACACTTACTATTCATGAAGCTAGCTTTCGAAAATGCAGTAAAAAATAAGACCAATCTTCTCAAACTCGTCTTCAATCTTCGCAACAAGAACCAAATAATAGCCTATATAAGGGAAAGGTAGGGTACCCCACTCTCTCCATTCTGGGCACATTTTATAGACACATCTTTCTGCCACGGAGAATCAGTTGGACCCACGCTCTAATTCTTTCATAACCACATCCATATATAATTGAATAACCAAGGGACATAACACACCCTGTCTCACTCGCTATTATACTGAACCAATCACTTTTGGACACGATTTATTCTTACACACGCCTACTATATTATCCTCATAATACTTTTGATTCATTCAGAAGCTAACCACAACACCATATATCACTAACACACTGCCATAGAGCTCCCCTATAAATGTTATCATACGCCTTGCAACCCTAAACCTAAATAAATTTATTCTTCTTCTTCCCTCATTTTCTCAATCATTTGTTTCAATGTAAACGATTTGATCCACACATCCTCTACAAATCTAAACGCACCCTTGTTCTTTACCAATCAGATCCTTCAGTCACTCGACGCACCTTTCGACCAAATAGCCAGCAACTAAATTTTCCTGTCAACAAATAAACTTATTACCCTTATAATTTCTAACGTTCCCTTATCTCCTTACCCTTATTTAAGGGTACTATTACTGCCCCCTCCAATCCTTGGAACTATGCCCTCCATAACGCTTTATTACAAACAACTCCAAATCCAATCAATCACATCTCGCCTCCGGTCTTGATCATTTCACCAAGTAATTCCATCTAATTGAAAAAAAGATTATATATATTATATTATATATATATATAATATAATATATATATATATATATATATTATATATATATATATATATATATATATATCACTTATTGTTATATATATATTATATACAATTTTATTTTCATAAATTAAACTTGCATATTTATATATATATTTTACTATAATATATATAATATAACAGTATCATAAGTACTATATATATATATATATAATATATATATATATATATTACTACCTCTATATATATATTATATACCTGTGTTACCAGAGTATATATAGTATTATACTATATATATATTATATATATTATAGAGGGAGAGTTCAGAGTGTCTAAACCTGACATCATGTAACATTTAGAACGGCAAGACACCTACGTAAAACAAATTGATTTGGAACAGCGGGAAATTCTAAAAGGTGGTTAGGGATTTTTTAATTTGTTATTATATTATTTTTTATTTTTTTTTTTATCGTGTGGAAAATAATGATCAAGAAACGAGCCATAATTTTCTATAAGCAATTGACGATATTTTTTTCATCTATCATCTAAAATAAGTAGCCAGGCAATGCTCAGCTTACGACTGAAAAACGAATAAATGTGAAGCAAAGTAATATGCTATTAGTATAGTATTTTATATATTTAAGATTGTTTATTTCATTATTATTTGATTTTTATATTATCAAAAATATTTGGAAAAATTTTCCAAAAAGAACAAATCGATTTTTATTGAGTTTTTTTTGATTTCACGAGATTAAAAAATCAACTTTCAGAAGAAGAATTTAAATGGAAACGTATGTTAAGAGGTAAATATTTTATTTTTTTATTTTTTTTTTTTTTGTAATTAAATAAACGTTTTAATAGTGTAACGTAATATAATTGTTGTTTCTTAATAAGGAATACATCTGGGTAAACCGCAAAGTGGCTGAGTGGGGTCTCTCAGCCTCCCCGGTGGACGGAGCGGGGTGGACTTTTCGTGCCATCCTTCCTGTCCGGCGGTGCGGAACTCGAGAAGCCAGCTCGATTTGTAGAGAAATTTAACAAAATAGTATCTAAAATTTTCCCGATAATGAAACGAAAAAGAAAGATATGAAAAAAAAAAAAAAAATAAATTAAAACCACGAATTCCTTAGTTAATTATTCCACGTCGATATCCAGAAAATATGTAATTTGTTTTACTGTAGGTGCTCGCCGTTCTCAGAGTTACCATGAATGATGCTAGCTTTAGACACTCTATACCATATATATAAGTATATTAGGGCGATATTAATATATTATGAATAATATAACATAGATATATCATAGTAATATAAGCAGTACTTATACCTTTTTTCGGGATATAGGTATTGGATGCTATTACGCTTAGCTTTTATATATAATATATATATATATATATATATACCATATAATAATTTGTATGTGTCCACAATGAGTGTTTAATATATATATATAGGTAATAGACTATAATACGTATATTGAAGAATATATGTAGTTATATGAACGATAGGTGAGTATACTGTAACTAGATAATAGGCGTATAAATAGCATATACTGATATATAATATAATTATAATGTAACATAATTATAGTAGTCTAAGTACAATTACGCCTATATATATATATATTATATATTATCAATAAAACTATCTATATAGGGAGAATGCATTCTACGGTGCCACCCAGTCCTAGTGCTTAAATCTGATCGTTATCATAGCATGTCTAGGTCGACCTACATTTTGCCCGACGATATTGTTATAATAATACATAAATGACAATGTAGATTAAGGACACTTGAGAGGAAAGATGGAAGGATTAGGAATGTCACAGAAGTCCAAGTTGATTGAGAAAAAGGTAGATGACCGAATGTATATATAAGATTGGCTTGTTCAGTTGGAGAATTAGCAACAGATAACATATCATTATATAATTACAGTAAGTCGAGATAGAGGAGTGATAATAAAGTACAGTAATTTACAGAGATTGTTTAAGAGTATGTTTATTGAGGTAAGAGCAAAAGTATTGTCGAGTATATAAGAGCAAGGAGGTTTAGTACTTTATAGCTAGTACACTTTTACGTAGTTTTTATGATAATAAGTATACTAGCTTATGCTCGGAAGAGTACTACACTTACATATTAGATTATATTACTATTGAAAATTAAGATATATAATGAATGGAAACGTAATAAACAAATTCCAGATATCAACGAAATATTCTCACACGTGTCCTCTAGCCTAAGGCAGTAAGAAACATGAACTAGATCAAACATAAGTAGTGATTACTGGTAGATAATGAAATTTATTATTCGAGAAGAGAATAAACCTGTACTCACACACATCAACTGAATTAAAGTATTATACACTTATGTGAGAGAAGTCGATAGGTGTCCGTTAATATAATTGCATGATATGTTTTGTTACTACTATATTAAGTTAGCATGAAGAACACCTCAAATGAGCCTATATACCAATCGCTACATATATCCGATCATAAAGTGCTAAGAAAAAAGAGAGGGCAATAGAGCTGTTGGATATAGATAAAGCTATTAAAACAATATTATTTAATAAGTTAATAGATTGTTTAGTAATAAATTTTACCGTTAGTATAGTGAAGTCATTTAACCTAAAGGCAAAGAGTAAAGTTATGAATATACATATTGTAGATGAGATAGTGCAATCTTGAAGTACACGATTGAACTAGTCGCCCTACGTAATATGTCAGGTGTGGAGGGGTACACTAGACTACAGAATCGAATAGCTTAGCAAAGAAATTAGATTTCGGACAGGAGGCGACAGACACAGGTCCGATAATTTGAAGGTGGGGCGAGATTAAATTCAGCAGGAACATACGAAGCACTTCGCAGAGAATTCCACACAGACACAGATAATCGGAGGTGGCTAAGAAAGAGAGGCAAGCACGGAGCCGAACTAGTTGCCGAAAGCTTACTCTCAATAGATCAACATACAAATAGCTAATTGTGGCGAATCGCACCTCTTGTGCTACGAGGGCGACGGTAAGGTGGTGGTACGCGGATGTGATATTGGGGATATCTTCCTCGAGCACTCTATAGACAAAAGAACCTTTTTTTTTTCAATGGGGGAAGATTATTAACATTTCGTGGAGAAGACTAAGATACAAAAAGGGTTGAAAGCTTTTCGTAAGCGGCTAAGAGCATAGCCAGAACACCTAATAGGGTTAGAAATCGTAAGAGATCAATAACACCAACCATGGCAACAGCGGCCTTCGCCATAAGATTAAGCACGGGCTTTCAGGGAAACTGAGAACGAATTATTTGAAGGCGGCAACCATTATATATTACAGCTCTTTGGGCCTTTGACCACGAGCACGCGATCCCAGAGTGTCTATATCTGTACAAACGATCGGTGAGGAAACAAGATGCCTCACCAGCATAATGAGAGCAGCTAACTCCTTTTACATACAGGGCGGATGAGAGCCTATGTGATTACTGCGAGCGAGAACTGAGGACAGTTTTAGTTTGCTCCAATAAGGTCGATAGACAGATGAAGGGTACTTAAGCTAGAAAACTTCCGCAGTTTCTTTGAGCAATAGTACGAAAAGGCAAAAGTAATTAGAAAGCGAAACACAAGGATGCATGGATGTGATGTCGAAAGGTTACGACAAAGGAAACATAGTAATTGTTTTTGTTAATAGATTTAGATGGTTATGAGTGGGTTCATTGCCAAGGAATTTTCTATAAGGGTTTATTATCTAGGAATAGTCACCGGGAAGGGACAGGAGAAGACCGAGAGTTAGAACCCGTCGCAAAGAGATCCCCCAGACAGTTGGCAGGTGTCTTCAGAGACCCGGCGAGATTTTGTATGAAAGTATGATGTTACTTAACATGCGTCGCATACAGCATCAGGTCTAGACAAGAAACACCGGGGAAAATAGGGAGCACAATTGTGACGATTTCACCAACTTATTTGAGAAATTAGAGAACAAGTTGGAACAGTGTCAAGTTCGAAAGATAGGCGTCTGAAGGTCAAGTAGAAATGCAGGTAATATGAGGTTAGACTGTAAGAGAAGGACAAAGTTTACATAAGAAGAGATATGTTTATCTTAATTTGAGAGTTAAGAGAGCAGTGAAGACTGTAGTGTGTAGAGCATAGGAGAGTTAAAGAACTGAAGGGTCGAGACTCTATTTCGTGTACACGAATAGGATGGAGTTGATAGATATAGAAAGTTGATGATGCAAGGTGTAAGGATACGATCATTAATGAAAAGCTCAGGATATTACGATAAAGTTAAGGAGATAATTATAGAGGAAGATTCCCGCAGGATACACACACTCAACATGAATATAATAAAACCAGCAAACGAAGAATTAGAGACGGAACCATATATAAACACAAAGCCGATATTTGGAAGCGATTTGAGAAAACTAGACAAAGTAAGGCAAAGAGAGGAGGCAGCTCTTGGCACAATGGAGAGGAAAGCTGGGCTATTAGGAAGAAAATGAATAGTGGGGCAGGCGTTGTCCTATAGGGTCTTAAAACGATTTAAAACACCCCCTAATCGGTTTAAACATCGGTCAACATAAATGCATTTGGAGATAATGGATACGAACGAATACACCTTCAACTAAATAATCGTCGAATCCGATCATAGATCTGGTTCTTAATGACTGGCACGGAAAACCATAATCAGTAAGATACTTGGACGTGTGCCATATTGCGCAGTCAGATCATCGAGGAGGCGGTGAGCTTGGTAATGGGTTACTATAGCACCGAAGCCGTGAGCTGGCGGATAGCGATAGGGAAAGTGTAACATGAAGTATTCAGCAGATGATCTAAGAATGAGTAAGTTGAGAAGAATGTGTGTGCAAAGATCTTAGATAAGGTAATATTCATCGGCATTTTCGGAAGGAGTATTAAGCGAGTTCTCTAATTAGTATAAGGTCGAATAGTATTTTAAGAAGGAATCAAGACGGCTTATCCTTTTTTGGAGAAATGGTTGAGCATTTTATGCGTGCTGC
>JABUQX010026044.1:47500-54338 GCA_015478945.1 Trachelipus rathkii
TAATAAACATAATTCTTTGTATAGTGTATAAATTTTTATCTTTTCAACAATTTTAAGTTAAATGTTAAAATTTCAAATAATTTTTCAAGTTGATTCCAAATTAAAGATTCAAATAATAATAATTTACAATTAAAACTGCATCGTCCTACTTACAATTACCAAACTGTAAAGTTATAAGTATGAGGGTTTGACGGGAATTTTAAATGGTTATAAAATATTTTAAAATAAATTCAAAATGAATTCTAGATTTGTTAAAATGAGATCGCGTTGTTCGAAATTTTCTACGTTGAAATAAAATCTTGGATAATTTTAATAGTGAAACAGTTTAATGTGGAAAATTTTCTAAAAGTTCAAATGGACTAGAGTTTTTTTTATTTTATTGTGATTTGGTTATCCTGTTAAAATTATATCTGTCTTTTTAAACATTTACTATTTGTATACTATGTTGATAAGGTCGGAATAATGAGCTCTGGCCCATGTTCCTTGCTTTTTATACCCGCTTGTTGTTTACCGAAATCTTATTTTCGTTTTAGCAATAGAATGGGTATCCGGCGTTTTATTGCGAAATTTCAACTTTTATGCAAAATAATTAATATGAAAATTATATTATTGGTCTCTAGGGAAAAACCTTAGGGAAAAACCTTGGGAAAATTATTAATATCGTGAGAATATTATTGAAGTAAATGTTATTTCTTTGATATGTGTTTTTTCCAAATAGTTCTAAATATATTATAATTTATTTAAATGTTGGTCGTCCACATCTGTTTTCGGAAACTTGGTGTTTTTATACATCTTAAGCTCGGCACTTTTCAGAATGCCCCCTTTTAAAAATTTTAAAAGTTAAAATTTAAAAAGGTTTAAGTGCTAAGTGATTTAACAAAATAAAAAATCAAAACATTAAGCTAAATTAAAATTCAAAATTTATGTCAGATTATAAATTACATATATTAAAATCTTTAACCTCGATCTTGGTAAAATTGAATAATTCAGCATTGGTTGTCAGCTCGAGCTATTGGATCGTAACATGGAATGGAACATCTGATGCAGTTTGATGGCAAATCATCACGAATTCTTCCTTCGTTTGAACAATTTTCCTTTTGCAAGGTCTTTCCTTTTCGTCTCATTTCCAATTGGTATCTCTCTCAGTATTGTCCCAACATTTGCAGTAATGGAAAGAATATATATTCGGCAGTATGGCAATTCAAAAAGATTTAAAGAATGGTTATGTTTAAATTTAACTCGTTAATTGATTTTTAATTATCGTAACTCTGATTGAATTGTGTTTAGGCAAAAATTAAAAAGAAATTTCAAAGTGTTTGAACAATTGTTAGTGTTAATTAACTAATATTACTGGATAAGTAATGTTTATGTGTAAAGTAACTAAATGGTGTTTACTTGGATAAAGAGTTATAGTAGAATTATATATTTAAAAAGTTAAATAGAAAAATGAAAAAAAAATTTCAAAAAAAAATCTTTGGGATTTCTCATTAAGTGTATTACATTATTCAAAAAAAAATATATTTTACGAATAAACGAGTAAAAGCATTATATTTTACAGTGATTATTATCGCTTTGTTCAGGAAATACTCTTTTTATTAACCTATAATTAATATAAATTATTAATACTAACATAAATATTATTACTAATAAATATTAGTTTTTAGTAACTAGACTCACGTTTGATCAATATTAAAAAATTTCAAATTGAAAAAAATTTACAAAAATAATTGAGATTAGTGTGTCTTCTAACAATGATGTTTCCAGCATTCTATCAAGTTGGTTAAAGTCTTCTCTTAATTGAGAAGCTCTCAGTGTGTGACTTCTAGTTGGGTCGCTTATTTTTCTTCTCTTTCAGATGTAGATGCATGCGCACTGTAATCGTATTCAAAAATAGTGCGATCGGTAGAATTAAGAAATCGTTTGGTTCTATTAGTTTGTTCGCCTTAAGAATTTGAATAATTTTTAATTTGTGTTTTTTTAATGCTCAGCCTTATCCAATTGATTTTGGTGTTAGATATGATGAAGGTAACAGTTTGCATTTTTCAGCTTTAATAATCTGTTTCGCCTCATGTAGTGTGTTAACTTCATTGGTATGATACCGATCGATGGTCAATGCTTGTACAACACATTGTCACAATAATTTCTGTTGTGGATGATTCAACTCATTTACAATTCTTTGTAGATCGGTAATGTTTCTAATACACTTTCTTCAGATTGATGCTTCTAAGTTTAATAATTTTTATATAATTTTGGGGATATTTTTTTCATACTTCTCCAATCAACATGATTTAATATTTTATTTTCCAATAAAATATATTGTTTAAAGTTCTCTATAATAACAGGATAACTTTCTTCGAAAGTTATTTTCTCTAGAATTATTTTTAAAATTTTCTAATGAGAAGTTAAATTGTCTTTTCTATTGTAGAGACTTCTTAGATATACACTATACAAGTCCAAGATATGCAACTAAACGTACAGAATTGTGATTGTGGAAGACAATATTGCTCCGTGTCTTTCAATTGTCTATCAGCTTTAGTTAGTATGTTTGAGATTTCATATATGGTCTTAGTGTTAGTATATATTGGTTTAATGGATCTAATTATATTTCTGTTCTTTTTCATTATGGCTTGTGCAATAAGCTCTAACTCTTCCCATTCTTTAACTTCCTTCAGTTCTTGAACTATCTTGCTAAGTTTGTTCTCATTACCACTTGACAAACAATCTTCTAGTAGAGTTCTGCTATTATGTCCGTTATATTCTCCTGGTACATAATCATCTAAGTATACTTGTATTCTCGAGAAATCTTCTTGGTTATTCATTAAATGTTCTTTAATTCTGGTGAACACTTCTCTATCTTTAATCATTCCTAGGTGATCAAAACAGTTGTGATCAAACAAATCTACAATGTCACCTACTTCCATTGGAATATGGTATTGGACTCGGGTTGTAACCCAGTCAATTAGTTTCGTTACCAATATATTTATCCAAAATTGGACAAGTTCTTGTAATTTGGTAGGAATTGGTAATAAGGAACTGACCTGATTAGATATCACTGTTTGTTTCCTAGATAGTATTCTATGCATCGTATCAAATTCTGTTTCATAGGTTTCTCTCGATGCCTTTTCTTGACGCCATTCTCGTTCCAAGTTTCTTCTTAGTATCGTCTTAGAACTGTTTGTGACGATCGTCAGTACTCCAACTTTGATAGCTGAACCATTAAGACTACTCTAATAGACAAAATCTTCGGCTCCTCCTGTAATATTAAATATAGTACAGGTATTAAAGTAAACAATTATGTGAGAGAATCTAGATTGGGTAACCAATTTAGGAAATGTTATGAGGCTGGATAGTCAAGAAAATTTTTAAAATAGATTTTATACAAATATTTCTTATTGAGGAGCTAACATTATACTATCTCAAAGGAGGATTATATAAGAAAGAAATACAAAAAATACGGTTTTTTATTGTAAATTTATTATTAATAACATTATATTAATTAAAAATTATACAAATAAAAATTCGACATCTTTTTTTTTTAAGTTTTTTTTCTTTTCACTTTTAGCGATGAGGGGATGTAAATGAACTAACTTTTTACTTTCTTTTCAACTAAAATGTGGACTCTTCTTCATGTTTTTGAATTAACCTTTTTTCGCAGGTAAATCTGGTGGTTTTCTTGGAGGTAGATCTGGCGGAATTGGGTTGGTGAATTTTTCTGCTGTATGATCCATTCTTTCGGTTCGAGATGTTGACTGTCTCGTCTGAACAGGTGATTCTCTTTCTTCATTGGTATATGGATATGGGTTTTCGGTCTATAAGATAATCTTTTTCTTTAACCTCTAGTTTTTCGAAGTAGGTTTCATCTACGGTTTGTGATGCTGGTATGCTTCAGCTTGTTCCACCTTACTGGACATTTCTCTGTTTCTTCGAATATTGGTTTCATCTGGTTCAATGTGCGTGTTGTATCTCACTTTCTGTGTTGGTTGGGATACTAACTTTTTCGCCAATTTGGACATTGGGAACAAATATAGCTTGAAAATTTGCATTTAGGATTTTCAATTTGCGATTCTTCTGTTATATTTCCGTCAGTTTTAGGTGTTCTCAAATAAATTACTCTAGTATCATTTTCATCAATCGATCGTTAATCTTTTCAGGTTTTTTTCCATGAATTTTTTCTTATATTTTTGTTTTGCTTTTCTTTAAGTTAACATTATTTTCTGTCTTGTGTCTGAGGATATATTTTTTTTGTTTTCACTAAATTTTCATCTTTTCTCGCGTTCTAGCTACTTTAAAGTTATCTAAAAACTTTACCTATATATCTTGCTGTTGTTAGGATTTTAGTAGTATGTATTCACTATTTTCAGATTCATTCCGTAAGCTTCGATTCTGAAGGACTTATTTCGGAAAGTTTAGGGATAGGTGTGGGTGGTTTGATTCTTTGAGTGTACACAAACAATCTCCCTTTCTTTATTACTTGGTCTGGTCTCTTGCGTAAAGGAAACAAGAAATTTTAACTTTCATTTTCTAATGTTATACATATTTTTCTTTCTTTATTTCTTTAATTCTTTCATACAATTTTTCTATCTTTTCGTCCTCCCTTTATAGGCTTAGGATCTTTAGTTAATTATTAAAAAAGCTTCAGATGGTAATCTGACGGCATCCTCTTAGTGTAACCATACAGCAGGAAATGTGGATCTGTTTTAATGCTACCGTTGTATGTATTATTTATAGCTGCTTGGGCCAAAGGTAAATATTGGTCCCAATCGCGCTGATTATCCTTGACGTAACATCTCAGAAAGTTCGCTATATTTGCGTTTGTAGTTTCGACAAGATCATTGCTATTGGCGTGGTAGCCTACTTATTCTAACTTTTTATCTTAAACTTTTTCTGCATATTACTTCATGGTTTTCCCTACAAATTCTAATGAGCTTCTCAGAACACTATTGTTCTGGGCACGTGTGGCATACTATCTATCTTATCAATTAAAAAACTCTACAATCGCTTATCAACTATCTCTCGATCTTAATGCTGGCTAATTCTACATATCTTGTAATATGATCGTTAAAGAGAGTATATATTTATTCCTTTCGATGTAGTTTGTTAATTGGACCCATTATATTATTAGCAATCTTTTGGTAATGGTTGATCGCTAAAGGATATGTTTTTTATTGTTGCCCTTTAGGCTTAGACTTTTAATCCCTTGTCCGCTTCTTGAACGTTGACAGCTTTTTTACAAAAATCTTCAACTAATTTTCTAATATTTTGAAAATGATTCTCTTCTTAGTTTTTTAGAGTTCTTTCTGACCCACTATGACCTTGTATTGAGTGAGTCATATCAATGGCTATGTCTATCAAAGATTTGGGTAACTATATTTAATAGTTTTTTTCTTTTATTTTTATATAAATCATATCTTTAAATGAATTTCAAAGCCTTTTTTTTCACTTTTTTGTAGTTCTTATAATTCTATACCTTCATTTTCGAGACTGCTTTATTCTTTTTGTTTTTCTTGAAATAGTTATGCTTTTCAGCCACTTAATCATTTTCTCTGTTTTTTGCCTATCTTTTAATATTATTATTCAAACTTACCTTATCTGTATCTTTCCTTTTTATTATTGGAGTTCTTAATTTTCTTAATTGTTAAAAATTTTATTTTCTTTAGGATGGTGTTCTATCATATTGAGTTTTTCTTCTTGTCTCGTTTGTTCTGCTCTTATCTCTTCATCATCTATTTCATCACCTGTATCAGGGATGTATCTAGATAAGAAGTCTGCAACTGAGTTCTTCGTACCTTTTATATCTGTTCGAAAACAGGTTGGATTGAAATCGTGATACTGTTAAAGACATCTAGCTATTAGCCGTTGGATAATTTTCTTAGTGATATTGCTACTGCTGCTGATGATCAGCTTTCACTTTTTCTCTTAATATTTCATATATTTAAGTCTTAAACCTCCTCATATTCGGTGTGTCAAGATTTATTCCGCAACTTCATCTCCGTAAGGGGGCGGTAATTCTTTTCTGTTTTGTCAATGTTCTGCTCGCAAAAGCTAAAGGTACACTTACTGACAGACTTCAATTTTTCTCTTGCAGTAGAATTGTTCATTCGTGGATGGATGCGTCGGTTACTACTATAAATTCTTTGTTAAAATCTGGATATTGTTACCCGATTGTAATTCTTCGCTAGAAGAAGGTCTTTAGCTTGCTCTCTCATGACTTTTCTTGTTCTCAGACCCTTAAACTAATATTCTTGTTTTTTTCTTAGTGTTTTGGATTAGTGGTTTCGGGCCCCCGGCTCACTCTGGAACATCCGGCGCATAACAGCCAGTTCTCAAAAACAAGCGCCGCAAGACCAAACCAAGCCTCAATGGACGCGATATAGGATAACAACAAACACCACAACACTAGACCCCAAGTGTATATATATATATAGAGATAAACACAACGGTTTTCTATCATTATACATTTAAAAAGCTTTCTCAGGGTCTACTGGTAACCCCTGACGCAGAATCTCAAGTATCTAAAAGATCTATTTCTTTCTGAAAAAGAAATTGGCGTATTTCTCCTTCAATTTTAAACTTTGAAGTTACAATTTCCTCAGTGGCGTGGTGAAAAGAAAACTCTTGAATAGGCTTTATATGGCGAAGGTACATGCTTGAGAGTAATAATTATAATATCCGTAATATATGAGAGACAATCTATGCCTAGCAATCCACTTAACACTAGACTCATCACTCTACTGAACACAGCGGGCGATTGTTTCAGGCCCATTGGCAGAACTCGGGGCTGCCAAGCTCCTCTCTGAGTTCTAAATGCTAGTAGGGGTCTACTCTCTTCGCTCAATGC